>JAHFWI010000048.1:3000000-3285794 GCA_028554975.1 Himalopsyche kuldschensis
AATTTTTATAATTACAGAAATATCCTTCTTCCAGGCATTCAATAAAACAGTTAGATGTATACGTTGGTAAAATTATTATTTGTGTTTAAATACTGTCGAATCCGCTGTCTATGTTGTCTTGTCGTAGAAATAAAAATACAATGTGTCGCGGGGCAATAGTAAAAACTTTGGTGAGCAAAGTTTAATGTTCGAGAGTGGGTTCGCCCTCGCGGCCGAGTGGAGGGCCACGGTTCATCTCGCGGTACGCCTCGCCGTAATGGAGATTTTCACGACCCCTTTTACGACGCGCCGAGCTTTTCCATAAAATTTGAATAAACAATACGAAACGACACGTAGTCTTGCAGGTAACAAACTTTGTCTCCTGTTTCCGCCGTCCATCGTTCTCACTTGGATGCGTTGCTTTTATTGTCTGGCTCGTTGGAAACTTAACTTCGTGGTATCGTTTGACGGACATGCTCAAACAAGATACTACATTTTGAATTGCGGCAATATTTTAGAATCAAACTTTAAAAGTATTCAGAGAGAAATCAAATACAAATACAATGGCAACAAGTTATGAAATCAATTGTCAATTGTATATAAAATAACTTTGATCATTCCACGTATTGTGCTACTAACTGTGACACGTGTTTCGCCTTTCAGAGGCATCTTCGAAGCAAGATTGATTCAAATATTTTAAAATGATATATTTACAAAATAGAGTTTGGGATTTTTCCTTTTTACGAGAAGCAAGGAAGGGATTATAGAATCGAAACAATTTTATGTTGCAAATGTCTTTTCCAATTTAACTTACCATATTATTGCGTACAATTATACCGTATATTATATCTTTTCGTCGCCGATTCCACTAATAATTAAATTGACTCAATTTCATAACATTTTTTAAATTTACCACCTTCGTTTCATAATGTGTCGATTTATTTGATTTTCTTACCCAACCTCACCCCACCCGCGAGTGTTTTTCAATTTACATTTTTATCGGAGCCTCGCTTCTTGCGAATCCGATAAAAGCTCTTCTAGAAGTCACTCAATCGAAAATCTGATTAAAATTGCTCACACAGCTTTTTATTCATAAAACTCATGCTGTGTTGTTTTTTTCCGTCGTGTTGTGTATTGAAAGCGCCTGTCTTCCCCGATGTTCGAAGCATGCTTATTGACTAACTTTACGCTGCATAATTAAATAGAAATCATTTCGCAACATAACAATGATAATAAAAAAAAAAAAACATTTTTAGTACTTTTTCCTCATAAAATTTATTTGATCAGGACCGGTTTCGCTCATGGCGAGCATTGTCAACTGATAAGGAATACAATAAAACAGTGATATTTCTACAAAAGTTAAGTAAGAAAAACAAGGTATGACAAACAATTGGTAAAACAACTAAGCAAATTACAAGAAAAATGGACTATAAATAAAATGTTGAAGACCTCTTAGCAATGCAAACTAATACACCCAAAAACAATTAAATATGAATTATCATTATCAAAGTAAAAGCCAAAAAATGAATGCATTTAATAAAATAAATAAATCTGCATGTCTGTCAACCATAATTAGATGGAAATCCCGGTAATGAGTTCAATTGAGCCATCGAAATTGTTCGAACAGAATAAAGAACAGACCAAGAAAATATCAGAATTAAATACATTTTATGTGGAAAAAGTACTAAAAATGTATTATTATTTTTATTATAATGCCTTTCCACCAAGTATTGACAGTGAACACCTTAAAAGTGATCAATGATAATAATTAATATTATGCTCAGTTATATAATACGGTGAGAAAAATAACAATGTATTTTAGTTCTACAGAAATTATTTTATATATTTGTTGATAGCTATTTCGGCTTACGCCCTAGTCAGAACTACATTATAATGTCTACATGTTATATAACATAACTAGTACCAACCCTTCGATTGACAAAAAACTCAACCTAAAGTACATTGTATTATCTTGTTAGATTGTTATGCGACATATTATTGAATTTTTATCGGTGACATCTGTTTTTTCTCACAACAAAAAAATATCACTTGTATCAAAAATAGCATTCGCAGAAATTCGTAAAGCTATTTCAATTTGACGTCGTCGGATGTTTATTATTTGGTCTTCGGATTCTTTTTTTGGTCGAATCAATTACCAGTTTTGTGTCGTGCATGTTTTTTTTCTTTGTAGTAAGAGTGTTTTTTTTTCAAATTCTATTTGGTATATAGTTGATGCAGTTTTGTATTTCTTGATTGAAATAAACGTGCTTGCCACCTTAAATAGTCTCATTGTGACAGTCGTGCATGCCATTTTTAAACTATTTAATTGAAATTTACCCAAAAACTCATTTGACAGGCGTTTCGCGTTCCGGAATATCTTTTCGACATGCTGGGTACATAAATGTGTCTTTTTACTTGATATAATTTACCGTCTGCATGAAGACACTTATAATAACATCACACCGGTATTAATCTTTTGTAAGTCATTATAAAGTACAGTTATTCATAGGCAACATTTAACATGTGCCAAAAATAAATAATTTGAATGATGTTCTTTAATCACGTAATAAGCACGGGCCAGTAGAAAATTCTAACACAACTATACGATTCGCGTTAACAAGCCGATTGATATTATTTAATATATAGCCTGTTGTAATATATCTCTTCATCCCCGTAATATTGTGTACCGAAATGTTTTTTTGAAATATATTCTAATAATTAGTTCGATTGGCACCTACTTTATTGATAAAATTCATTTTAAGATTGTTTTATTGTCGACAAGAAGTCAATAAAACAAAGGCAAAGTACAACGATCCTTGTATAGTTCTCTCTCAATGCATTGCTATTTTGAATCATTATATTAAAATACTTTCACGTTATTCACACAACAAATGGGCATATAATAATTATATAATACTCTTTTAAGACTGCATCAATTTTTTGTGATAAATATATCAGACAATATTGAACGTATGTAACACTCTGCCGAAATGCAGAATATATTTGTACCCCAAAACGAACGCTTATTTTGCGTATGAGTAAAATGGTCTTTGTGCATGAAAAAACATCTGGCTTCAAGTGTAATTTTTTTTTGCGTTTCTAGCCGGATATTTGAAAGATTCTCTCCCATCACATACATTCCTATTTTCAAGAGAGTAAATCAAAGCTTAGGTATGCGATATTGTGTTCGGCAGCGGCGAGTTTTCTCACGGCTGCCCCCGTAATGGCTGCCTAATTGGAGGTATCGCTCGATCGCCTACCACTCCCTTTCGTATATTATCATTATCATCATCATCGGCGGCCGGCTGCCTCGTAATCGCGGATGAGACCATTATCTCACACGGCCCGCCGTGCTCGTGTTTCGGCACTCGATTCACATATCGACGATTACATAAAAGCAAATGTTTCTCTGTAGCTTTTGAGTTAATACCAAATAGAGTTTCCTGAAAAAACAAATGCATATTTTTGTATGTTTTCCTGAGCGAATACAAATAATTTATGTTGTTTCGAAACTCTTTATAACTGCGACGAAAAAATAGCTTCCCTGTCTTATCTGCTCCATATGAAATCCAATAGAATATTTTAACGGTAGATAGGTATAAATATATTAATCACTGGATCTGGACAGTCGCATGACCCTTAGACTACAGCACAGCCGCTACATCAGTTTTTTGTACATGGCATAGAAAATACAGCGATCGAATATATTCACGATATTTTCGTATTTTAAATGTACCTCCATAATGTTTTTTTTTCAATAAGAATTAATAATTTCTTTTGGTATTGTTTTAACTTATTTACCCTGGTTTTAATAACGACTAAATAATCACGGTGAAAAAATAGCAACGTATTTTAGCTCTTCAGAAATGTACGACTAAAATCATTTGCTATTTTTTCACCGTGTTATAATGGAGTACCGAAGTAAACGCCAATTAAATCAATTTACTATATTAACATTTCGCTCAGCCCTCATTCATCATTTTCATTTTCTTCTTGTGGGTATTGTTTATATTTGAATTATCTTATTTTGTAAGACACCAAACGACCAACACAGAATGGCAGATTTTCCTCTTAAAGAACAACACTCACCGTAATATCACCTGGATGGGCGCAATTAACTTCTGGGAAACCTTTTAAATCAATGTCAATTTCTTAAGGGACCCGCTTCGTGCCATTAGAGAGAGAAAAATTAGCCAGGCTAGCGTAGTTTATCCTCGTAACCGGGTAAAAGGTTTTCCCATTACATTGGCATTTCCCCCCTTCCCCAATCGTGTGATGCCTTTCTTCTAGAATGAGTAGGCTTCGCCGGCGTATACATATATACTATAGAGACTCGGGGACAGAGAGAAGAACCGAAATGCTTCATTTTTTTTATATTGTAGATCTTAGACCTCTTTTTATCTGAAATTTTTCTCCACTTTTATAAATCACTTAAATTTGTATAAATGTTTTGCCGGCTTCTTGAAAATCATCTGTGAAATAAATATTGCTTTTCTTATATTTATATACCGACATATATTTCTCAATTAATGAAAATCACTCCCAAAATAGTCACATTCATCCCAAATTTGTTAGCAATTTTGCAAGTTTCACAACACTTTAATTGAACAGGCAAATACATGTATTATCTCAATTTAAAATATTCTTTTATCTTAATTTCTTATCAATATTAAAACTAAACCTAGAATACCATATCGGGTATTAAATTTCGCAACAAAAGGAACACAGTTGTTAGAAATTGAATAAAAATTGTTTTTTAGTTTTTATTTTTAACCATGTGCCAATGTTGAGTATATAGGCTCCTTCCTAATCGAGGCTACAACATGATCTTTTCACGAAAGTTTATCAAAGTCTTATTTTTTAATAGAGTAATAGATAAGGAATGGAATAGAACAAGACTGGTTTGCTAATCGCTCTAGCGGTCCGTTTTTGAGGTCCATCTCGTGAAAGCTAATTTGAAGACATCCATAAACCGTAAGCTCAGTAATCGAAGCCAACCGGAGGTTGACACTCGACCATGGATATTTGACTTGTTGTATAAAATGTGATATCTTTTGCCAAATACCAATTTTTTAACAACAACTTCTTTTTCATTGATCAGTTATAGGTTAGTATGCGTTATGGTCAGTAGATTACAATCCAGACTTATGGTGATTCAACTATACTTTATTATGTATCCGTATCCTGTGTTTCTTACATGCGCTCTTCACAAAATAAATGCAATTATTCCGCAGTAGTAGCGCTCGAAACGCCGTTTGGTTGCCGGTAATTGTGCTTTACTACCCGCTGACCGGCCTCCCTAATTCAATCTCTTTTCTTTTTGGACTTCGGTCGATGTAATGGCCGAGGCCAGGGCTTCAATAATTATAGTAAAGACGATGCACAGGACAAACGACATAATCGATGGCCGTTTCGCGACGCACCTCTGCAATCATGTCGCTAATGGATCGATTACACGGCCGGCTTGCATACGGTCATGCAACTAAATATTGCTTTTGGCAAGTCGCCTCGTGTCGTATCATGAAATTTCACTTGCAACATACTATTAAATGTATTTATCTTTATTACATGCATTCGCGAACTGCGGTGTACCCTTGTAATTTATTTTTCTACTGTTCATATTATATTATTTTGAAGTTATGCTGTTAAAAAACTGTAGGTCAGCTTTCATCAATTTCGCTATATACTTATCACGAACAAACAAACATTGATATTTATATATTAGATTTAGTATTTGCAGTGTAATTTAAAAAAAAAATATTGCTCTCTTTGTCATAACCGTAACAATTTTTTCAATTTTATCCTTGGAAATGTTCTTGAAATATTAGTTCTGAATTTACATGCATATTTCTCAAAAGGTTTACATTTAGTATTATTGTTTTTTTAATGATTATTATTAGTTCGATGGTCATTAATCTATGTATTTCATTCTGATATTTACCGACGGATGTATTTCTTCATAATAGTATTCATGCAACGCAATACCACGTGGTTTATGAATTTGACCTTTTGTTGGACCATCTGCGTTTCACTTCAAGAGGGGTCATGGGCTTATGCTCAATGCATTGGAGGGGAGCTTACCTTGACTCTTCGACCCTGTCTAGTGCAGTATTATTTATGTATTTGTTTACAGCGTTTCTTGCAAGATGCTCATTTTATGATAATCATAAATTTCACTGACAGTGAAATTTATTTTTATTTTTGCTGCTTAAATACAAACTACTATTTTCATAAACAGCGGTTAATCAGTGATGGACATGCACATAATATACCACATAAAAAGAATCAAAATACAACACTATCCATACTGACCTCCAAGGAAAAAAAACGTATTGATAGTGGAAGAAGGCAGCAGTAGAACTCGAAACACTTCTGAAATTGAGTTATGAATGCTATTTGCTAAATATTTTTTAAAGCCATATATGGTACTAGCAAATAAAGCAGTGTAATACGGTCAAATAATAGCAAAGTGTTATAATGGAGTTCTACCAACAAAATTTCAGTTCAATCAATAGCAATGTAATAGTTAAAAATATTCTAAAAATCCTTTGTGAAAAAATGAAAGTCTGCGAAAAGTATTAGAATTTCTAACCAAAAAAGTTGCATCTCTAGTGTTTTTAGAAAGTAGGCAGTCAATACAACTAATTACCGCATGTCATTTTTCTCAAAAGTTGGTTGTGTGTGGTGACAACAATTATTTGGCGGCCGATCTATCCGGCGCAAGAGAAATCCAAAAAAAATCTCAGCGAACAAAATTTCCAGTATCGACGAATAATAATTTCGATAGGCTCCCATTTACCTCATGATTCGGTTTCACCGGGTGCGCGTCGTCCGGCTCTTTTACCGTTGGTGTAATATTTTGTTTGCCCGCGTACCGAAACCGAGCCTCTGGCAATCTCTCTCGAGTCACGAATCCCGTTCGATCGGCTGACCCCCGACCCTTTCGCCGCCCGACCGCCCGGCTCTTAAACTATCTGGACCGAGATTTCGAGATTATTTTCTCAACTTTTATATACACACTGTGGAAAAAATCCTACAGTTAGACAGTCGGAATATTAATTGCTTCAGATCGAGTCGATGAGATATTTTCGATAGGTGTAATTTAGATAAGAATACATCGTGTTGGTTTTCGTTTGCTGAGTGAGAACCAGGACCCAGGCAAGCCCAGACCAATACCACTGCAGCTATTTTTTCATCTGTTAAAAATACTTACATATTATTTGATTTAAGCAGTTTATTCTCTGCGAATGTAAAATATTTTTATTTTAAATTGCATTATTTAAGAATTGCATTTTCCCAAGCAATCAAAGCAATAGAAAAAGACCAGACATTGAGAGAATTTTGTAAAATCTATAACACCTTACAAGCATTCAAAAATATCTCAGAAGGATGGTCAAATGTAACGACATCATGTATGAATGGCATATGGAACAAACTATTAAAACGTAATAATAATATGAATTTTAATACGATTAGAAAAATAACTAATGTATTTTAGTTCTACATAAATTATTTTATATATTTGTCGATAGCTATTTGAGCTTACGCCTTCGTCAGAACTAGTTCTGACGAAGGCGTAATTAGGCATTGTTATTTTTCTTACCGTATTATAATGGAGTTCTACCAAGTAATTGCCTACTCAATCAATAATATGAATTTTAATAGATAAAACGAAGTAGGAGAAGTAACGAATTTCATTGTACAATATGCTTATTATTATATTACAAATATATTATATGTATATTACTTAGTGTACATATTTTGAAATAAATACCACTAACGTGGTACGGACTTTTTATGTCTATCATTGCATTATTTTTTTCTATGAAATTCGACATACGACCTAGTACGACCTAGGTGGTGGAACGGAACCCCCTCGTAAGTCGAGAACTTTATGCCTGTTTTGTTTACAGTCCCTTCCCACGTATCTGATACATTTAAAAAACTCAATAAGAGAAATTAACTAATATATTCTTAGCCCCATCCCTTTGTCCTTACTCTTTGCAAAAAAGAATGATTGGCTAACTTAAAACCATATCTTGCACAAACCAATCCAAACGATTCTCCTTTCGCATGCTTCATAATGGGAAAGAACTTGATTTAATAACATTTTAAAATGGTACATTTTTATCAAGTGCAAAGGCAATCCCGCATGTCATCATAGTCATAACGAAATACTTGTACAGAATTTACATTCACTCTCCGGCTGTTTACGTTATGATTTTATAATGTGTGTTGTAGAGATTTATACTATAAAAGATTGTCCCATTGCACACACACATACGCCATACATGATTATGGCCACACTTTACAATCCCGATAAAAATGTTATTACCTATTTCCTAAGCAGCCGAAGGTATTTTAAGTCTTCGTCGAAAGAGATGAGTCACAAAAAGTGACCCCCGACATAAGTTATTTTATTCTATGTATTAAAAGTATTTACTCTTATTGGTTATTTAAGGTTTATTCTTGAAAGTATCACACATCAACCGATGTGATCATCATGTACAGAATATTATCTGTTTGAAAACTACTCTTTTTTAACACTGATTTTCCTGGAGATTTTTTGACCAAAGTTTTTAATTCTTCTTCAATCTCATGACCTCAAAATTCTAATTCTAGTCTATTTTTCTTGTTATTTTGCTTCAATTTATTTGCTTAGTTGTAATACCTTCTAATTCTTACTTAACTTTTGTATAAATATCACTGTTTCGTTGTATGTCTTATCAGTTGACAATGCTCGCCATGAATTAAACCGGTCCTGATCCACTAAAATTTTTGTGGAATAAGTACTAAAAATGTTTTATTATTTTTATTGTAATACTATTCCAACAAGTGTTGACAGTGAACACCTTAAAAGTGATATCACAATCTTTTGTAAAATATAAACAACTCAGCCAAGTAAAGTCTATGTGCGGATCCCTTTTGTTGGATAATACTAGGGCTGTATTCTTTTACATATTTATTTCTTTGCCGTGTCTCGACGGCGTTCCCACGTGTGCATGCAAGCTCTCGTTTATGATTGTGATTCCTCTGCCTGTCAAGCACTAAACTGTTTCACTGAAAAGTGCACGATCAGACATCGCAGTAAAGTAAGCTCGGAAGTAAACCAAATTTACCATTAGGCAATGATTTAAGGTTTTCTGATTCAATTACACACCGCAATCAACTACGTATTCAAAATCGTGAAATATTATTAATTAATTTAAACTTTATTCAGAAATTAGATGACCAACTTTTACTTTAAAATTATTATGTCACTCTCCAGTGAAATACAGTCGATGGTATGAATTTGTCAAATGGATTAACCCTAAAAAGGCGGTAACTTTGTGGAAGTTCATTTTAATTTCTTTCTGGATTTTTTCTTCTTCCTTTTCCCCTCCTTGCTTCCCGTAAAAAGGAAAAATCCATTTTGTAATTTTATCATTTTAAAATATTAAAATCATTCTTGCTTCATTTTACTTAAGCAAACTTTGCGATAATAAGTCCGACGATAAGTAAGACGAAACACGTGTCACAATTAGTAACACAGTACATGGAATAATCAAAGTTATTTTGAATTTTATACCCTAAAAGCTATTTGAAATTTTCCTTTATGTATTATACAAAAAAAATGTGAGAACAGAGAAGGAAAGGTATTGAAAAAAAATGTCCTTATCGAACCAGGTTCATATTCAAGTATTCGACGTTGTTGCCATCGAGGGAAACTGTTAAGTAATTTTATATCCGATGATTTATTTAAACTCAACTGCATGACGGCTATGAGTAATGCTTTCGCGTTAAGCATTTTCCAAACAGACTAACCTCCTCAATATTGAACGGGATCTGCGCTGCCAGCGGGCTAATATATATTCGGAGCCCCGTCATTATTCACAGCCTCATAAAAGCTGCACGCTTTCGGCGGAAACAGAAATAGTCGCCGGGCCGCTTCCGAAACCAGTCGCCCCAATTTGCCGGGCCGATCATTCATTTCCCTTTTGCGCCGACATTTACGATTTCATGCATAGTTGCCGGGAAGGCGTATCTACCCCAGACAGGTAACATAAATAATGACTTGCGCGCGGGATGTTTTCGCTCGCTCCGAGAGCCCACCCCTTTGCTTGCTTTTTTTTTTTTTGTTGTTAAATTTAATATTGAACTGTGTTTATGAAACACATGTGTACGGGGCAATAAAGGAGATTAAACGGGAATTTGTGATGCCAGGGATATGGAATATGAGTTTGCGAACGGCGGGTGACTAAGGTTAGCAGCTGTTTTGATACAGCGGAATTTTTTAGTATGCTTTCATATGAACAAACATGCTCCTTTACAGTGCAAAGAAATCTTATCAAATTTTATTTTTCATAAACATCGAGTAAATTACAATATCTAGATCAGTAATTCTCAGCTAAAATTGTGCTGTGGCCGCATTGTAAATATAAGCGGTTCTACAAAAGATTCTGGTGGCCGCACCAAATCCTCGTTTGACAATTTACTCTCGGTATTAATTGAATACTTTTGTCACTGTAAATTCTGCATCTTTCATGCATTTAATAACAGTTTGATGGACACCTCTTGATTCACAATACAATGTATGCAACATATTTCATTTTCAGTGTTTTTTAGTCAAATAAACTTTAAAAAACACTTTAAAATCAATATTTTTTCTGAAGCTACTGGTGGCCGCAGTGAAAGCTTCTGGTGGCCGCATGCAGCCACCGTGGCTGCACATGAGGACAACTGATCTACACGCAAAATAATTTCTTAAGTTTCATTAGGTGAATCTCCGAGTTATATCTTTAAACGTTACTGTGCGTTATGTACCTATATAACTGGTGCATCATCATCACAATATTTCAACTTCTTCAGTTACTCTTCAAACAGATAACACACTCAGTGTCGGATACTATCAGAATTGTATATCCCCATGTCAAACATTGGCTACATTTCTTGGCGTTTCATCTACAAAACACATTTATTATTTTACTATTTTGGACGACGATGTGATTTGAGTGATATGCTTTTTCATCTCTTGGGAAAATTTGGTACTTTGTTGTTTTATGCCAGGCAGTGAAAGGCAGCACAAGGCAAGGTGCTATCTAATCCCTAACTATCCTTATTAAATGACACATAAATCACCGAAATCATGGCCGCACGCGTGTATGTGTGTATACGTGTATTTTTTAATGATTCTCGCAATCATTGAGATTCTAACACTCCATAAGCTGGGTATGAATGCTTTGTTTTTTTATTTCAAAATCGGTTTCGTGACCGTGTGGGCATTGCTTATATTCGAAACGTGTTGGACCTCCCGTATGAAATGGTTTCAGCCACTGAAAGCTCGTCGGCTTTGACACTACCCCCCAAGTGACTTGAAGCTTACAGCCTTGCCCGATCACTCGCGTTGATTTCGCGCCGCTACGCGCGGCATGCGTTGTGCCACCAACGTATGGCACACTTAGTTCGACAGGGCTCATATTCTTTGCGAAGCGATCGCGGCAAATTATTACAGCGGAGTGAAAATCGAAGGTAGAGAGGCAGAGGCGCCCGCCAGCTCTTCTATATCGCCACTTGGCGTAATGATTGGATACGTGTCTTATCTTCGCCCCGTGCCACTTCGCACAGTTTTGTTTTCATCGACGACGCTCTTTCTGCGCTGGAGATGATTTCTTTACCAAGCCTCCGCGACAGACCGAGTGGCTTAAAACCAACATCCGACGTTTTCTTAAAACTTACCCAAACCAGTTAATAACGAATTTCACAATATCTCACTTCACAACTCTCTTCTTTCGCAGAAGTATTGTCAAAGATAAGTCGATCCATTTGTATATGTACGAAAACATAAGACGCCTGTAGTACAGTCAATTTAAATTGTATGAAATTTACGTTCGATGAATTATTTAGGCGGGATTCGTATTATTGATTATAATTTCATTATTCCACTGATTGTTTGTTTAACAACTTGAATATCACTGATAACAGTATCACACAATGTTTTTTATCTAGCTCCTTCCCTGCGTAAAGTAGAAAGACAAAATTCCAACCCCCATTTTGTAATTTCCCTATTAAGAATTAGAATCAATATTCACTTTATATTTATAACTAACCCAATGCTTATAGAGTGCACACATTAGTACGTTTGCTAATTGACATGCAATGCGAAATAACATGCTTACGATAGTCTCAAGATGCTTGTCGAAGTTATTCAAATTAACATAAATTATATCAAATCTATTTGTCACGCAATTCAGTTAAGTGTCATATTAACGGTATAAATCAGATTTCCTCTTCTCAAGCTTCGATTATTATAATCATAAATTGATACCACTTTAACACTATTAATACGCTTTTAAATGGTTTTAGGTTATTTTAATGTTTGAGGGGAATTTAGTTGGATCACTAACCTTCCGTGGTTCCGCTCAAACTTAGACGGGTGTGTTTACATTACAATGACAATGGTATATTTCCATTTCGCTTGGTTAAAGGATAAGTATCGATGTACCTGTTAAAGATTCCTTTTTTTTGTATTCATCGTTTGTCTTTTACGGCCGTAAATCAGAATTTATTCAAGATGTATCGAGGATTGCAGCGGTACATGCTTTCCTTTTTATTGCCGCTTTATGATTTTTGTCGGTAGTAAAGTTCCCGTATCATATATTGCCGCCCGCAGTTACTGTAGTCGGTGGCTCGTTGTCTTTCGCTAGTTCGCCGGATCTGGCTGGCGGGCGCGTGGGAACTTTCGCGGTCACGACATGCCCGTGTATATCAGTAACAGTCCGCCCTCTCGGTGCCTTCCCCCCGGGCCCGCCTTTGTTCCTCGCTTGCACACTAGCGGCAGTCGGTCCGCGTCTTCCTGAATTGACCCCATGCCACCGTATCCGCTTACGGGACGGGATCTTCCATATTATGATTACTCTCAGTGTCTGCTTACGTAAAGATGCAAGTCGTTATCATACTATCCGATAAAACGCTACTTGAGTCGATGCTTATTCGATCGGTTGCGTTAATTTAAAATTACAGTGAAACAGCAGTATTTCACTGGTTGTTAAATTTGGTTTCAAAAAAAATCTTTATTCAACACGTGTCTCGCCTAGTTACACAACCAGTAAAATATCATTTGTATTGTTTTGGATCACGGGTCGCCAACCTGGTCAGTACCGCTCACTAGTGGGCGGTAAAGGCTTCCTTCGTGGAGTGTGGGTGATTTTTGCTTTTTCTACAAATTTTTCCATCCATATACTGGATTGAAATATAGCGATGTTGATGGGCGGTAAGGAAATTGTACCATGAAAGATAAGAAAAAGTGGGCATTATGTATAAAAAGGTTGACGACCCCTGTTTTAGATGGAATCGACAAACCTTTTTGGAAGAGTCATATTTATGTAATAATATTGAATTGAAATCTTTCAATTTTGTTAAATTCCACGAACCTTATCGCTAACGACCCGGTTTTTACCTTTCGGCATCTTCTGTCATTTCAAGTGTACGCATGAACTTCGTATCGCGACATAAAAAATAATGGAAATGGACAAAATTCAGACGATTCAAATTTGATATTGAAATTCCATTTAGCGCCTTCAGTCAAAATCCTCAATTATAAAAATAAATTTAAGCCAATACCGCAATCATCACAAAATGAACCATAATAAGAAATAACTCGCTCACAATCATTCTTAAGTTTCATTGTATTTACAACTACTGATTGTGACAAAAATTCTTTTCTAAATAGCCTACTATATTATTTTATAAATTTATTGTTATTATTATTGAAGAATACCGCACGTGCAAAGCTATATATATATATATTTTGGTCCAGCTTATAAGGTTTTATATTAAACTAGTATTGCTACCCGGCGTCGCTCGGACTAAGCGACCAATAATTATTTAATGTTTATATCATTCGACATAATTATATCACAAAATCTAACATTCAAAATAGAGTTAAAATAAAATCACAAACTTTATTTAATTTGATGACAGCCCCATTCTCGCCCATTAAAATGTCCAAATTCAAGGAAAAAATCTAATTTTCAGTCAAAGAAATGTCAAATAATACCTTCACGTAAATAATAAACATTATTATATTAATAAAAGCCGGGAAAAGTTGGTAGAAGACTAATTTATTACATTTTGACTAAATGTCCTCGCCGATAAAAATTCAAACATATTTTCTTTCATATTCGTTTTTATGGCAACTTGCAACAACAATGCAAAAGGGAATTACAGACATACATACATACGCCGTTTCAGTTTTATATATAAGATATACAACCCTCAGTGATTTTGTTTGTAAAATTCATCCACGCCATAATTCATCTTTCGTTATTGCTCAGGAAAAATATGTCTGTTAATTAAGTAAAACAATTGTTATATTATTAGAAAAATATCGGTGCTTAAACAATTTACTGTATTCACACTGTATAAAATATATAATGATAGTCAATATTAAATAGGTAGTCGACTATCGTGACATGCCGTGGTGTACGGATTTGAGCAGAATATCGTGAAAACTAGGGGACATAAATTCGAAGTAAGTCAGGGGCACGGCATGGTACTATATATTATCCTGTTATAAATAGTTGCAACTTGCAACCGACAATTACTAAGTTTTGTTAGTAGTATATCATTTTCACTAACTCAACTTGGCTTTAATAATTGAAGTTATTCTAGTAGTGTTACTTACAATGAGACAATATATCGATAGTGTGGTGCCACAGTTTTAATTTTGATCAATGATTTAATTCTTATTATATGTTCTGGGTAATATCATTTTCTCATCGTATATATGTTTGTGCATATCATGGACCTGTTTAAGACCCCTTGAAGACAAAGAATTTTGTTTAAGAATCTAATCGTTCTACACTTCTGATAATATCACACACGGTATCGGGATGCGAACAATAATTAGTATTGAAAATATTTCAGATTGAATTTATGGTGTCGTGAAGTACTTTTTAATTCGGCTCAATTTGAAATTCTTTTCAGGTGTTTATTGTTAATTTTTGCTCGAAAAGTGGAAAAAACAAATTCATTAAAACTACTTTTATGTAAATACCTAATGTTAAATTTAGTAACCAAATTCATTATTATCAAAACCAAACTCTTTACTACGTCAGTTCAGGTCCATTTGTACTCTTAAAATGCCTTGAAAGGCGATACCTGGGTCGTTAGCGATAAGCATGGAAAAGTACAAAATTCAAAGGATTCAAATTTAAATTTAATCTATCCAAATAAATGTTGTTGCTGATATATTATAAATGTATGCTAACAAAAACGAGTGTCGAATAAGTGATGGAAATGAGCTTAAATCATTATTCTCATGTTTCTGAAATTTCACTGTAGGGCATAAAATTAACACGGTGCAATTGCTCCGAAATTATTTAACCTTCGTAATAGCAGTACGTTTTCTGCACTATGCCGCAATTCCGCAACGTTTAATAATGATTTCTTATTTTAATATTGTAACAGTTAGATTTTACTTTATGCGGATAATGTTACGAAATCGTGCGCTTTAATTTTACGGTTCTTGAACTCCGATTCACTTAAAATTATTCATACAGCGCAATCTCACAGTGTATTATTGAGTAAGGAGGGCAGGCGTATGCAACTACACCGACCCGCTTAATTAGAGGTGACGAAAATTGATAAACCGTAAAAAATATTTTCAACGAAATGCAAGTTTGCAAACGTAACGTTGTAACATAATAAAAAAAAATGCACCGATTAACCGTTTAATTTGATTAGGATTATATATGATTTGTCCGGGATGTTTTACCGACGTAGAAATGTTGGCAGTCTATAAACTACACTGCAATCTATAAATGCCAGATTTGTTTTTATAATTTATGCTATCGTTAAATTAATAATTTACATAGTAAACAAACATATCGTTGAAGCATTATGAAAAAAATGCACCAATTAACTGTTATTTGGTTAGGAAAGTGCAAGCAAGCGATTTATTTTATGGCACTGATATTTACCACAACTTTAAATACCTAATTATATTTATACACTCACAGTTAATTGTTACTTATACATTTTACACATTATTGATAAATTTTCGACTAGGGGATGCAACAACTATTTAGATATAAAATTAAAAATTACTTTTTACTCCTCGTATTATGGCAAATAGTGACGTGTGTTTCGCCAATTTAAGAAGCATCTCCAGACTTACTATAGCATCTCATAAGGTGAAGATTGACTTAAATGTTTTTATATTATGCATAACAAACTGAATATTGGGATACTTCCTTTTTACATGACGTAGGTAGGGGGCTAGATACATTCATATATTTTTAGTTTGAATTTACTCTTATATATCTAATCACTCTTGCTTAACTCAAGGATGTCGGTATAGTTGCAAACATTTTTGCCGGTCGTCGATCCATGCGAACCGCTCTGCAATTATTTTCATATCAGAATGTGGTGTTTTATTGTCGAGATTCTCTTTCGCAAGTATTTATCCGCGAACTGCTTTTTTATTCGTTTTTATTCACGGTCCACTTGATCTCAAGTAATTTAGGAGTTTACCTCTCTTTTTTGACTCATCGTGTGCCGAGAGCGGCGACTCAAAGCGCCTCCTAATTCTGGCCGTCTTCGCTCAAATCGACTTAAAAACTTTATAAATTAAAAGTATTTTTTTATATATAGCTATAATTTAGTCTAGGCGGTTTTTTTTGCTGTCAGCGTATCGAACGAGTTACTACTTATTTATGAATGATGTCACTTGGACTAAGCATAAGGTTATTTATTAATCGTGATAGAAATAATTTTATTCACCTATTTTGAATATCTATGAAAAAAAATGAGTAATGCAATTTACATTTTTATGAATTTTTAACACATCCATTCAGCAGAAAACAATTTTTATCTTGGTTAAAGTATTGCCTAAAAAATAATTTATCCTATCTGCAAACGGTTTCGGTTTATATTGTTCCTCTACTGCTAAAACTCTCTGAAACAAGAGATTGAAACATGAGCGAAACCGGTCCTGATCAAATAAATTTTATGTGGAAAAAGTACTAAAAATGTAAATGCCTACTCAATCAAACAATCAATATATATACTAAAAATGTATTATTGTTTTTATTATAATGCCTTTCCACCAAGTATTGACAGTGAACACCTTAAAAGTAAATAAGAGATTGTTCAATCGGTTGACAAACGAGTCTCATAAAAATGCAACTCTTGTACCTTATTCTTCATCTGCCTATCCATTGCCATTACGCAAATTGAAATACGACTTGCTGGTTCTATCTTTACAGGTTATGTGCTACTTTTTAAAAATACTTTTTGATACAACTTTTTATCAGTTTTTTTCATTTATGGTTTTTTTTGCATATCAACCAGTTTTAAATTATGTACATATTACGATTCTTGTTTTCCTTTGAATGAATTTCAAACGAAACTCCAATGACCACAAGGTTTACAATGGACAGGTTTATTCAAAACCAAATAATACAATTCATTCACATTTACGTGTTTTTTTGTGGTACAGATTAAGACTTCTGCTGCTTATCAAATTCATGTCTTGTGTAGCCTATCTACGGCTTTTTGTCAATTTAATGGCGGTTATTAATAATTACTCTTCTAACTATTTCCAGACTTTTGAATCGATTACAAAATTAGTTGAATCATTGATATTGGTTTTTTTCTTCGATAAACCTACGCTGACACGTTATTTATTAGTGAACGTCAGGGAAAGTGTTCTTTGGCTGTGTTATGCGCGCGTTTTCGAAATTTTCATTTAATATTGCAAGAACACGTTCAATCTTTGCTCTTTTTTTATCATTTGTTTAATTTTTCATAGTCTAGTGCCCACATTCGGTTAGTTTGCGTAATACTTTAAACGCCGTTCGAATGATAATGTACTTTTTATTTTACCTCAGTCGTTTGACATATTTTCGAGCAGTTTTTCACAATGACGAAAATACAACTTTAAGCTATTAGATAAATTTTGACTAAGGTTATTTTATTTTAACTTATTGGATGACAATTATGTATTATAATATACATTGTCTTTTAAAATATGTCGATGGCTTTTGAAAATGATAATACTTGGTGACATCATTTGCTGATGAATATATAGAAATTTAAAAAAATAATATAATAAAATAATTATAAACGAAACTGGTCCTGATCTTTACAAAATACATGTGGAGTTGTTCAAAAGTGTTTTGTACAAATCCACTTATATTTTGTTGACAATACTAACGCGGAAAAATTTTTATCGATTGACATTGACAATTTTCGGCATTCAAAATTAACTCATTGGCGACGAAGAACGTGGAATACGCGTCGTTTTTGTATGTATGTTTTGATATCCGCCATAGCCAATGAGTTAGGACGGTTTTTTTTTATTCATCTCTATGAAAGTCAGATTTCTTCCTAGCATCACATCACCACATTAAAAAAAATCAATTTATATGTATCTATTTTTTAAAAATACTTCAATACCTCTCAATTTCCTCTAACAACGAGCATTATCAACTGGCATGTATTACAAACAGTATTTCCAGCACAGGCTCTGTAATTATATTTCATTCATACGCGGTAGCATGCCAAATAGTTTTTACTGTCCCAATTGGTTCGGTGGTCGCTTATTTACATTTTATTTTACTTACGAAACTATATTTTTTATCGAACGCATTTTTGATAGCCTATAAATAATAAAGGACTCATAAATATTGATTCATACTTATTTTCGGAGGTGTACCATATTTCAATTTGTGTTTTTTATGTTGCAGCCGTGAAAATCATTGCGAAATTGAGCGCCGCCGCAGAAACAAGATGACCGCGTACATCACGGAGCTGTCGGACATGGTCCCCACGTGCAGCGCGCTCGCGAGGAAACCCGACAAGCTCACCATACTGCGCATGGCGGTTGCGCATATGAAGGCGCTCAGAGGTCAGTACATCATCACGTCTTCGAATTTCTCACCCGGTCAGCTGTCAATGGGTCAACCCTTACTGTGAACGACATTGCAATATCGTTCTACAAATGCATTTTTGTTTTCGCGATGGACATTTCAGTAGTTGTGAGATATTATGACTGACATCTACATCGAGTGATCAATCTTGGTATTTTACGTGTGTTTCGGATGGGAACGAATATTTATTTGGATATACAAACATGCATTTTCATTATATTTTACCGATCTTACCGAATTTAATGGATTTAAACTACCCTTAGATATATGTTTTGTTTATTTTGTATTTCCAATCAAATATCACTAACGAAAAAGACAACAAGCTACATTCTATCGAAATTGATTTCTGGTTTATGACAACGACAATAATCATCAGTTTATATCAGGGCTCGTACTCGGAGTCGGAGTCGTACTCGGAGTCGAAAATTTTGAAAAGTTGGAACTTTTTATTTTTGCATTTTATATGTAAAATTTGGCTATTGGCTGGATTTGGCTATTGGAATTGGTTGAAATATAAATAGGAAAGGTGGGAATAAAACGTGACGAAAATCAACTTTTTTTAGTCGGAGTCGTGTTTTTGGTCAATGTAGGAGTCTTCGGTGCTTTTTGGAAATGCTGAAGTAGGAGTCGTAATTTCCGACTACACAGCCCTGTTTATATTTATGATTGGTTGCCTCGGCCGCGATTTCTAAAATTTCAACGAACATCAGATCTTAAAATTGACGGCGTAGTGGGAGGAATTATCTGACCCTATCCTTGTGCCCTTGCTGTCTCACCTTTCTTCGAATTATGAAAGGATGTTATTTTCGTTATATCGTAATAAATAGAGGGGATTGATATTGATTGCGGACAAACACATTAAGAATATGTGGGAACACTAAAACCCGAAAGAAATACCACATGAAGCCACAATTCATTAAACAAACAAATCTCTAACAAAAAGCAATGCTTGTCGACATGACGTATTTGTTATCTTTAATTACGAACGTGTCAAATTAAGAGCCCTGCGACGAACTCATTCGATGGTCGTTGTCACTTCGAAACATACATATATTACTCGCTTAATTACGGGGAAACAGATAAATAATTTAATATCGAGACATTTATCACCAAATGTTCAACACACATACACCTAGGGAGAGATAATAATTTATGATTTTTTTAAAATCTTTTTAAGAGTTATAAATTTTGTAGAAAAGATAACGACAAATACATCACAATCTTGCACATGAAACTTGTTAAAGTTTTTTTTATTTTTCTTTGAATTACATTTGAGCATTGTGCAAATCACAAATCAGAACTAAATGTTTTTAAATATTGAATACACCCAATAATTCTTTTAGTAAACACAATAGTCGACACAATCAGAATAAATACACGATAGTTTTTTATTTAAATGTGTCCTCAATACAATACGAAGTATAAAAACATTAAATAAAGATCGCACGAAAAATAAATATAATACCGCGCAGTGCTTGTCACGTAAAATAGTTCCGTCATATGCGCAGCCGCGAATGAAATTATATGAGAACTGCGCAGGCGCGAGAGTTCGCGCGAACTTTCAAACGAATAAGCGCACTGACGGGTAAAATCGAAAAATTGTAGCTGTTCGAGAAATCGATGTTTTTATATTTAAATCTCTTATTTCTGACAATCTCAAGGAGTTTGTGGTAGCAAGATAGATAAGGCAATATTTTAAAACAATAATCACCCCTGTGTGCAAGAGATTTATCGTTTAATCATCAGTTGAAAGTTCCCGTCACACAAGTCGTGACATACGCGTACGGGCCTTGTCTTTTCCAAACACAACATCTGTGACGTTCGTCCGCCACGGGTTAAAGAGGGAGGTGGATTAACTGAGCTACAAGTAGTTCCCGCAGATAAGCTAAACATCGGAAGCGGACATGATCAATCAAATATGTCTGTAAATTATTATCGTTGAATCTGTTGTCAGCTCTGATAAGGAACAGCGAATTAATTATGTGAATATTGTTGAATCGTTTGAGTTCGGTTTTATATTTGGATGACTTGACAAATACCCACGTCCAAGTCTAGCCAGCGACCTTTCGCCAGTCATTTTCCACAAAAGCCAACAATGTCAGGCTCTGTTCCAATTTTAAACGACCAATGATGGTTAGTCTATTGTCTTTTGCCATTATAAGCTTCAATAACCAGCGATTTGAATCTCAATGCATACGCGTGTGTGGTCTAACTTTGATTCACAGAATTAATTGACGAATATTTTAGCGTTCAAACAGGATGCGCGAAAAAGAATAACGAGACAATGCAAAACCAACAGGCGCCATTACGGTTCGGTCAGGAAATTTTAATTATTAAAATATTCTAACTCGCGAAAAATTTATGTGATTATTTGAAAAGAGATGAATATTAAAACATCTGATCATCGTGTTAATATTACCGAAACAAAATGTGCTAAATTACGAACTGATTGATGAACGATATAACTCGTTATTGTATTGAAAAACTCATATTTTGTATTATATTTTTTTAATATGTTGCAAAATGCTTTCTCTTATCAATTTTATCCCAAACCAATGTGCAAGTATATTATAGACTCCTAGTGTATATCATCTTCGTATTAAATCATTTTACATATGGATTCAGTCAGTCAACCCCTAATTTTCGAATACTCTCGGCTACGGGATCTAAATCACAATAAATTATATTGTTGCTGTAACAAATCGATTTTGTACTCTGTGGAATTTAAATGTAAGAAAATGATTAGTTAGTTTTATCCAGTATCTGTCCTTTATTTAGATTAAGTTGTGAAAACAATTCTCGTGGGACATTTTTCTAAAAATCGGTTGAATACACTTTAAAAATGTATAATTGGTTCTATTAATTCTCTATTCTACTACATTTTGCTCTCGACTCTACGTCCAGAGTTTATTATTCTTTATCGACGCTGCAATACTGAATTGAAAAAAAACCACAATAAAACATATTTTCGTAATTTGTATTCATTCCGCGGAGACCGTCGTAAAAAATCCATTGACAAAAGGTGCGGCCGGTGAAGTTCATCATCGTTCAATTGATTTATATTCAATATGATGTCTAGTATGGTATAAGGTGCATTGTTATAAATTAACGTATTGTTGGCTTGGAAACCGTTGCACTGACCATTTGGATAACGCAGCTCCCGGTACTCGCTAAATGGAGTCGGGGGCAAAGCGTTTTCTAAACCCACACAGGAATTCGTTTTCCTTGTTAATTAATAAATTATGACTGTTTGATTGTATCGAAGGCGAGCTTATTATGTATGCAGTTTTAATAGCCACAGTTTACCGGCTACGTACACGACCGTTACTCGCGAGTTTGCAAATATTACAATTGAACACGGAAATAATGCATTTTTATTTCACTGCTTCTGCTGTATAGGCAATTATTGCTGATAATAATTTAATCATCGAGCAGGAATATTTTTCTCGCGCTCGATTTATAATTAAAGCATATATTTTAAATTAGTTGAAACTCTTTTCGTTTTACTACCACTTAATCATAATCTACTGAAGATCAGGATCAGTTTCGACTGACAAAATTATTGTCGATGAACGAAACTGGTGCCGATCGTTGTACAATTGTGTGTGAAGGTATAACAAAAAAAATCCTTTACCGCTAGAAGGAAGTCGCTGTAAACACATCTATGTCTTCAGCTTAAAAGTGTGAAAATCTATTCTTCAATCATTATTTAAAAAAGAGCGAATGAAAACTTAAATATTTTTTGAAATTAAATTATTTATTTAATCAATGACATTTTTTTTAAATACTGAAATTGTCATTGCAGCCGTTCAACGAAAATTTAAACCATTATAATATATATATTTTTTTTAAGGTGTTCACTGTCAATACTTGGTGAAAAGGCATTATAATAAAAATAATAATAAATTTTTAGTACTTTTTCCACATAATTTTTTTTTGATCATGACCGGTTTCGCTTATGGCGAGCATTTTCAACTGATGTCAGTACTAAAAATGTATTATTATTTTTATCATTATAATTATGACTATAAAACGTTTTATTACATTATTAAATTTTGACTTTTTTTTTGAAAACTATTTTTTCATATAACTCCTGATAGTTTTGCTCGTTAGTTTCTACGTGACATTGCTTATTATTGATGATATGTTAATTGCTGATCGTTCCCATACCTTCAGTATGCTTTGAGCGATAAATCACGAAATAAACACCGTGAAAAATCATCACATAGCAAAATAACGAATTATGTTCATTCATAATAAATATTTTTTCACATAAATTAGTAACGTCGTTGTTTGTGAGGGGAACTAATGCAATAAGCATGTCGAGCGATATCTGATTTGTCATGTGAATGAAGAACGAAGCCGCTTTTCCAGCTCGCCGCGATTAATCGACTCGTTTTAGCACGATATTAACGGTGCGGCGTTGTTATGGAAAATAACATGCCACTTTTTCAGCCATTTCGCTAAGCTGCCGTTCATTTTTAAACAGTTAATTTCCATTGTTTGAAATGTTTTTTTTTACTATTATTTTCTGTTTATAAAATGTTGAATTCACTGGATGTATAACATTTTCAAATGCTCTTGAAAAACTAAGGCCAAACAGGTAATTCTATTAATGTGTTAATTTTAATTATACTTTATATATTGAGAACACCTCTTTGCTTGTTATTTTAAATCTCTAAAGATTTTCTTTAATTTTGTTTACATCTTGGATGTCATTTAAAACAAAAACAAAAAAATAGAATGCTATGTATGTGTATATATAAAGGGTCTTTTTATAAGGACGCTTAGTTTTGAAATGTAAATAAAACAAGTTGTTTGTGAGATTTCGACTAAATTTTAATTTCATTTGTAAGTATATTTTACGGCATTAAATATGGAATATAGCATCAAATGTCTACCAATATCCATTCATTATAAAATGGGCCATGTCGCTAAAGTTGACTTTTTTGACAAATTTGGGTAAACTTCCAACTGCTCCAGAACCCAATCAGGCGTTGTCTGTGGTCGTTTACCTGAAGTTCCTTGGTTAGTTGGATTTTATACGGGTGCAGACATAAGGCCCGATTCAAAATTCGCCAAGTTGAAGTCGCAGAAAAGCCAAGTTCTTGTGAACAACGAGAAATAAGCTGCCTTGGGTTTTCCTGTACACTTTCACACACAGCAGCAATGTTCTCACCAGATATTGTATTTTGATGACGTACAAGTAGGGGTTGGCCGATTATTTACCAAACTGGTTGACTCAAATTTGGCCACTAAACAATGAATAATCTACTCAGCAGGACAAAGTAACATGTTTTGAGCGTCCCTATTGAAACACCCTTTATTTTAATAATTACACTAAGATCGGTTATATATTCTTCATACATGCTTTGAAACGAAACAGCTGTTTTAATCCCTATTAATCATAAGTCATGGAAGAAAAAATACAAAATTCAAAATGCAGCGCGACTAATCGGTTATTTTAATTCATTATTATAAAGTTTATTGCAATCATATTGGCTCGTTAGAAGCATAGAAACCCTACCGATGTTTCTCGATTTTGCAGGAGACCATATTTTCCAAAAAAATAGGTTTTAACAGTAGTCAGTTTTACCCTGTTTTTGACAGACAATATTTATTTTTATCATCTGTAAATGCGGTGCTTTGGCTTTCTAATTTATTTGTTGAATATAAAATAGTAATTTATTACAATGCGTTGTTTTAAGATTTAGTGGAGCATGGCCAAGAAAGTGTTTTTAATACGCATTGAAATATCTTCGTATCCACTTCTATTGATACATTATTTTGTATCTAGTTGCAGTCATATCTTAAATCCGGCATACATCGAGTTGGTTTTCTATTCTATGAGGTCGATATAAGTGTTGTTTGACTAAAATGATTGTTTTGCATTCGATGTTATAAAGAATACCACTTAGCATCCTTGGTGTACGATCTACTTGTTACGTCAGAGTTGAAATGGCTTCGGTGATCTGACACATATGATTATCTGTGAATAATACTTGTTAGAGCTTCATTAGTTTTATGATAAACGATTAATCGCTGTTATATTCAATTCAATATGATAAAAAGTAGTGTATTACGTACTTTTCCACAGTTTGCATATCAACACACTTATACATTGCCGAGACGAATTGAGATTCAGTTTAGTATTCCAGATGGGGTACGGTTTTGTGGTCGTGACCGGGCGAAGTCATTCTTTTTGTCTCTCCGCGGCGCGACCTTACCTGGGAACGCGAGGGTTGCATCGTCAGCTGCAGCGAGGACACTCCTGTGCTGTAAATTATGACCAATATTAATTTGGAAAGCTATTTCAGGTGAATAGTTTAACAATCTCTATCGCCACGCGTATCCAGCCCTTATCACTCAATTGAGTACATATAAACCTCGATACAACGTACTTGTGCGGTTGAAGGGTGGACATTAATGCCGATTGTCAGTAATATAAAGGTGGTTTCCTGAATGCGTATGAAATTATTATTGATAAAGAAAAATCGTGAAATACACAAAAGAAGTGAAATTATATCAGGTGTAACACATGACCAGATATTTTTTGCGTTATAAAAAGCTTTTTAATTTTAACCATGTCCGCTCCCAACTTGGAGGAAATGGACTCCTAACGGAATTTATCTCTACGTATGTTTTTCTACGAGAGTAGGGATGGAAAGGATACGAGGACTAGGATAGGACTAGTGATTAGCTAATCGCTGTCACTATGCGTCGCTCTTTGGGATTGGAAAGGTGGGAAGGGATTTTCAACAACACAAACACCCATGCCTTTGAAAAAATTTATCGACTGAAAAAATCCGCTCGTACCGGGAATCGAACCCGGGCAGTCCGGCACGCAAGCCAACAACGTCGACACTGCGGCTACAAATTGTATTTTTATTTCTTGTTATTGACAGAGACGGTAATACTAAACTGGATTATATAATTAAATTTGAAACATTTACGTTTGTGCGATCGCTGTACAAGCAATTTTTTCTGCAAAAAGTACGCTCCGACCAATTTTCCGGAGTTTTAAAAAACGCTCGAATAATGCTTTCGTCTATCACAGTGGCTGTGCACAATATACATGTATATGTTTTCGAATTAGATTTTTCATTTCTGAAACGGCTTTTATCATGTTAATTTATTCCCGGCCTACGCTCTCCGCGGTCGCTACAGCTTTCCGTGTTTTCATTTGCTGCTCGCTCCCTCCTCCCTACCTCCCTCTGATCTGCCTGCTCTAAAAAGAATAGCCTTGCTCGCGCCCGGCCTCTTTGCTTTCTTTTTAATCTCTCACCATTAAATAGTACATCGAGAATTTTCACCTACACTATATTGCAGTATTCTATGTCAATGAGTATTGTGTCAAATGGCAGTCGGGAATTTTCCTTCTGTTGCTTTTATATTCACTGTCTTTTTTTCTCATGTTAAACATTTTATTCTTTTATACAATAGATCGCTTTATGGTTTGTCTATATAAGGATTCGTATTATAAATATCCTGAATGGATATGATTTTTTCTCGATAATTTCGTTTCAAGGCATTCCACTAATTGCATATTATTTTATACCGTTTTATCGAGTTGTATCATATGAGCCACGAAGCTCAAGTGTGTTTTTAGGAAGGATGTTGTTATGGTTTCAAAAAATAAATCCGTTTTAATGAAAGCACAGCACACTGCTGAATCTATTATGTTTATAATTTAAAATAAATTATATAATTTATAAAAGCACCGTTCCTATATAATTAAGTTTGTCAACAAGCAGCCAGTTCGACACATACTATATAGAAATTAAAAACATTTCAAATGGTAGGGTTACAAATTAAAATATATATATATATACTATACTTATATGTCGACTTTATTTCTACACTAACGGCATTTAATAAAGCAACATTTGCGATAGTATGTAGGAAGATGTCTAAATGAAGAGGCAAAAAAAGTCTCACGAATAATAAAATGATCTTCCACAAAGTTACCGCCAAATCTATCGAAAATTCTTGATGCATAAGCTTACATCGACTGAAAACTACTATTTGTATATGATCTATTCGAACTATTGTAGTCAAATCTCAACAGATTATTTATTATAAAGCATTATTTTACATATTATCGATACAGAAAAACATAGAACTCTTGATTGAGATCTCTTGCCATGTTTCCAATAGGTAAATATGTATTTAAGATCAATTATTAATACAAGCGAGATGCTTTTAGTTCGGTAGAAAAACTTCATTGAGACAGACTCGAAAGCATCAAGCCTCTTACAAAAAGTATTCAATCCAGCAATTATACATCCCTGGGGACGAGAAATTCTGAGGGTCAGAAGTCAAGCCGTCTTACCTTTCTTATTTTTTTTTATTCTTCCCTCTTTCTTTAATTGCCGCATAAATTAATTCCGAAAGGGCTTTTTTCTTACCCCCTTCTCGGACGCCGTTTTGCTCGCTGCTTGTTATTTCCACCCTTTGAATCCCAGATTGAATATATTTAAGCTATTTCTTTTTAATATATGGTACAAAAACGCACGCAGGCTAAAAAGTAAATCTTAAACATACAATAATAATTTTCAAATATTATATGGAAACCTCGTTGCTTGTAATCCACGATAAAAATTAGAATAACCTAAGTCAAATATATATACATATTGATCGTAAAACTTACTTACGTGGAGCTCCTCACGGAGTTTACCTCAACATACCTCTAAGAGAACTGCCTGTACTCAAACCCTCTTTTTTAAGAGACTAGGGAAGGATACGAGCACTAGGACAGAACTAGTGATAAGCTAATCGCTCTCGCTACGTGCCTACGATTTTTGGGATCGGAAGGGTGGGAAGGGATTCTTGACAACACAAACACTCATGCCTTCGAACAGAATCAATTTATAGACTGAAGACATCTGCAAGTACCGGGAATCGAACACGGGCAGTCCGTCACGTAATCCAACGACGTTGACAACTGCACCACGGACCCGGGAGCCCAACCGGAAACCGACTGATGGAGAGTAACAAACCTCGTATGACAAAACTCTTATTATTTCAGAAGGAAACTTTTTTATCTTTAAATTATACCCTTATGTGATGATTTCTACAGTTTCAAATCATCAGTCATGTCAGTAAAAAAAATATTTGTGAAAAGCTGATACCATTTTATTCGGTTAATTATTAATTATTCTACGATGCTTAATTAATATCAACGAAATCTCCTTGTGTCTACGCCTGTTAAGAGGTCCGCCGGGTACCCCGTCGCCCCCGACAGTCTGAAGAAGCACTCCCGCATTTGTAGGTCCCCGTTTATTTTTTTTAATTAAGTACCTAACTAGCTTTTGCAAGCCTTTTTTGTTAGCAGAGAATTGCGCCCGCTCCCCTTTTATAAGCGAAAGAGTTGAGCTTTTCGCTCAATTTGTCCGGTTCAAATATTTGGTTGTTATAAAATAAGCCGTAATACGATTTTGTACAGCAGATACACAGTTTGAAATAAAACGATTTCTTTAGGCCTATCATATTTCATCATTTGCATCGATAATATTTTGACCTTTTATTACCGATAGAAAATGTTATATTCGGTGAGAGTAGAATAAATTGGCACATATTTTCCCAAGTAAATCACACATTGTTCATTTAAGTTTACGTGTAATTTATTACGTTGTTTTATCAATATATAAATTAAGTGATCTATCAAATTTCGTGATTGATGATTAAGTGATTATTTATTAAAATATTGCGTTTCTCAAACTTTGTAGATATTCCAATATGCAAATGTATGAAACTTTTTTAAGGAACAAATATTTATCTATATATATATATATATGAAAATCTCGACACAAATCTTTGTCGCCAAACTCCTTCGAAACGGCTGGACCAATTATTATGAAATTTTGTATGTATATTTGTTAGATATGAGAGAAGGTTGTAAAGTATATTTCATACCGCTAAGTGAAGGATGTCTTTATCAAGACGTATTTTAATATTTCTGACATCTGTCATTATTTATTATTTTTGTTGTTAAATCACAGAGGGCGCGCGTGAAGTTTGACATTTCATACAGCGAATTAAATTTAAGCTTTGCAAAGTAGTCGCAAGAGTCGCTTTTCATAATCGTATGAAAATATATCACATCAAAGTTTGGTTATTCAACATTGATACAACGTGCATAACAGCAAATTTGTAATATTTTTGTTTATTTTGACCAATTCGGATAATCGAAAATCCGGATAATCGAGGTTCTACTGTATTTCATTTTCCTACTTTAGGATAAAAAATATATTAGTTTTTTAAAATTTACATTTACCTTTTAAGAGATCAAAAAATGAATATGTCCATTCCTTTAATGAAATACATTGAATTGAGAAAATGAATGGTTGGTGTTTTTTGTTTTTATCAGCGGTTATCGTCTACAGCCATTCCGTCGTCCATTCCTCTTTCTTTTATATATCCCATCCCCACACACTTACAATACATTCGTTATTTTTTTTACTTAACAACCAAAATATTCACTTAATAATTTATATGGCAGAACAACGTTTGCCGGGTCAGCTATCTATTTATATAAAACAAAGCCGTGTTAGTTACACCACTTATAAGTGGACGGCTGGACCGATATTGTTGATCTTTCATTCTTTGGCTTTGTCACTGTCCCGAACAGCAGAATATGTATTTCAACATCCCAAAATATCCCATTAGATCATGCTCATTGAATCATCCTGGCTTGGCATTGTACAATTTTACAACTGAAGGTTGGCTCGGTAGTCATCATGCCTCAAAATCTGTACCAACCAAAACTATGTAACGGAACACGTTTGGTGGTGAATGTGATTCACGAAAAATGTCCTATGTCATAAGGTGCTTCAATGAAGGGGATCAGCCCGAGTACAACCCATCCATCAAATAGTTTAACAGAAAGCAGTGCAAGAATGGTACGCGATCATTTTGATTCTCTTCAATAAAGCAAATGCCTTGCTGCCACGTGAATTACATTCATTTCAATGTAATTAAAATACTTTATTTATTTTCCATGTTCATTTTGGGTATTGATTTTGACTTAATAAAAAACTAAATTTAATTCAGCTAATACGTTAACACATCTATTGATTCTGAGGCGGTACGAAGTTCGCCGGGTCAGCTAGTTTATTTATAACTATCTACTGTTGGTGAGCAAAAACATTGCGATTAAACAATGAAATCGAGTAACGTAAGTTATTTTGCAAAATTTCAGCCACTGAATTCTAAATAAATTGTATACATGAATGACGTCTAGTATATTTTTTTTCACACCTAGGAATATGTCAATATTTTCAATCTGTGTACAGGTTAGGTTTAGAACTACTGGTGGATATTATATTTGATCTATTCGATATCTCATGTTTATTGAAATCGATTCGCAGGCAATTGTTGGCTTGTTGAACTAGAGAAATCACTCCCTTGGGCTTACACGATCGAAATTAACCGCTTATTAGCTGATTATCTTTCATAACATCGTGGAAAAGCAAAAAACACGCTTGGTTGGTCCATTGCAGCTTTTCAAATGATGTTTTTAAAAATGCGTCGGCGATTTAAGCTAAAACATTTACTGTAGCGAACTTTACTGTAATGGTTGAGTCATTTTTGTCAATCTATTAACCGTCAGTTTGAAAAATAACCTTCATTATTTTTCTTTTCATATATTGGAAGTTTGTCGTGTTTTTATCAATTTCTATGTGGTGTTATTACGTTGATGTTTTTCTTTCATAATTTTAGATTGACAGTTATACTCACATGTCTTCAACATTATTAGCGGTGAATTTTATCGAAGTTAATTTATTATGATTGAACATTGATATTATCTTTTTTATGATACCAATGAATTCTTTTGTTGTTTAGTATATTTTATTAATCTTTAAAAAAATACTGCAGTGAATAGCATTGGATATAACGTAGATTTAGGCAAACGACTGATTACTAATATCTACTAAACTGCATACCAAAAAGTTTTTAAAATTTTTCTCACAATTATCGACTTAAAATCGCAATACTTTTGATGCAATAAAAACAATTTCAATTTTGTCTTTTTTTTTTATTCGCTCGATTAACGTCATCATTTATCTATCTGAGGATTGCGGAAACGTAGCATAGGTAAATAAACGGTCAGTCAGTCGTCGACACAGTGCGGGCCCAAGAGAGAATACAGACAGACGGTACTGAACCGACGCGGCCGGCAAATGAGTATAGCACGACGAACAATGGAGACGTCGCGCATTTGCTTGTGACCGGATACCGGCGCGCCGCTTCTTGCATAGATATCGCCCTCTTATCAGAAAGACATGGTTCAGCCGACCTCACTCGTGGGCTACCGGCCATTTGGCTTCCATCACCGGCTCCACCACGAATATAATTGTTTTTATATAATATATATATATATATATATTTATATACATTGTAACATGTTGACTCATGATGTGCTTGAAACGCATCTGTGATGCAATATGAATACTGGAACCTTTCATAATTTGATGTAAAGTTTTTGCCTAATAGTTAGGGATGGTGCTGGGCGTATTGATATTAAAAAGGTCTAAAACAACCTCCACATTTTTTAAATCTATAAACGTATCATTCATATTGTTGGTGTCTGTATTCTAGTGGCAAGAGCTTTATCCTAGAGATCAGGTGGTTCTGGGTTCGTATTCTGGCAAAGTCCGATTTTTTCATTTTAAAAAGCAATTTTCCGTTGAGTTGTTCTCGACTGATCCATACAATTTCTCATCGAGCTTACCTCGTATGACTTGCATTGACATTAGCTGCAATGCCAAATACGTTTATATAAATATAGTATCCTTTTGCTTCTGTTACAGGGAAATTATTATATGTGTGTGTTTTTTTTTTTAATGAAATCATTATATGTGGCTGGTTATATTATGTGCTTGTATTTCCCATAATAGTCTTTTTGATGATAGATGTTTGTTTACTTTTTTGAGTAAATATATGAAAATAAGCATAAGGCGACCGCGAATGCTCTAATCACGAATTAATATTCCCAGAACATACGCGGGACGTTTTTAATTGGTCCAATGTCTTCTGCAGATGCATACGTCTCGAGAAAACAAGAGAGAAGGTAATGGTTAACGAACCGCGTGTACTCGCTATGGGTTTGTCCGCTTGCATTGGTACAAGTTTTTAAATCTTCTCTGTCTGTGTTACCTTTGGCTATTTTACCTCCGATAAAAGAAAACACTGTCACGACGATATGCTACTTTAGTGGATTCAACCGAGCTGGAAATGTGGATGAACCCCGGTAGATAGAACGGGCAATATGTTACTTACTGGAATGCTTTGAACAGAATTGTGTTTTCTCTCTATATAATTAATTTGCTTTGAAAATGAAATATTACCCAAGTAACTAACACTCGTGACAATTTGACTTGTTATATTTTCACATAACCTAAATGTACTGGGTAAGAGTATTCCAAACAATCATACATTTAAAATAACTTATTTGCTTACTAATTTCACTTTTAAGGTTTTAACTAATCAATTAAAAATTCTCGCGATGAGTGAAACCGGTTCTGATCTTTATAAAATAACTGGAAATCTGTACAAAAGTGTGCTTTACTTAAATTACAATACTTCATCGAAAGGTGGTACTTAAAAGTCGTCACATAATGCAGAATTATTAGTTAAAATTTTAAAGTTTCTTATAGAACAGAATACGTTTCTCATTTTAAACCATACTTAATGGAGTACTACCTATTACGTACAAAATTAAATAGTAAATATGTATTGATTTATCTAGTTTTTTGAGGTGACATTACTTTTGGCAGGTATATCCCATTAGAATAATTTCAGTCTCGCTCGCTCGGAAATAAAATAGCATTTGATTTTTTTTTTTACTGCCGGCTCGATTTTCATATAATTGTTTTATTAATATCACTGACAAGGGTTGAAGCTTACATAAATTAAAAAAACTTAACACATTAGCTGATAGTCGGATGATATCTTAATGAAATAATCATAATGTCTCCTGAGTCCTTTATCATTATCCGACGGTAGGGCCGATCTTGTTATCGTTCCACATTTTATCACAAAATATATATTGATTGAGTAGGCATTTACTTGGTAGAACTCCATTATAATACGGAAAGAAAAATAACAATGTATTTTAATTCTACATAAATTATTTTATATATTTGTTGATAGCTATTTCGGCTTACGCCTTCGTCAGAACTATTACGGGACTAGTTCTGACGAAGGCGTAAGCCGAAATAGCTATCAACATATATATAAAATAATTTATGTAGAATTAAAATATATTGTTATTTTTCTTTCCGTATAACAAAATATATAGGTAATCCCGTTTGTGGTTCATTGTAATACAGCTACCTATTTATTAACTCGAAAAATTGTTTTATAAACCAAGGGAATTCTTGGAATAGAAGCAGCGTCCTTGCACTTAAATTCAGTGTCATCGTCAGAATTGTAATTTTATTACCTGCACAAAAGGGAAGATTCATAAATTTATTAAAAGCCTCGGTTCCCACAGGTAGGTTAGACGCACGTGACTGCACTTGATGGTTTTTGTAGTTATTTTTTTACCATCTCTATGAATGCGTGTTTTAAATATTAATGAAGTAGAACATTCAGAGGGCTTTAAACATTCAAAGATGAGCTATCCTTTCTAGGAATTGTTTTACGCCTAAATTATTGTTGCTGTCGTGAGTTTTATCAGATCGGTTCACCAGCTGGAGCCACGTTATATTTGTCAATGAGCTAAGCTTTCATTTTTATGCAATAAATACAGAATGCATAATTTAAAACACTTTTCGTTACCATGTCGGTTCCCTACGTGAAATATCTGGACACGGTTGTAGGAAATTGGATGAGGATGGACACTGATTTATAAATAGATTGAAAAATAATTCATCAGTAAATATTTATTTGTACATTGTAGAATTGTAGATAATTTGACTTATTTCTTATATGAATATTTGTTTTGTATACCTTGTGATTACTCATAGTTTACGTATGTCAATATAAATATAAATTAATTAAACTATTTACCGTATGCTTGCAAAGAGCGGAACCGGTCCTGTTATTTATAAAATATATTATGTGGAAATAGCATAAAAGATTTCTTAGTGCGGTGCTATTTACCAGAAGTTATTTGCTGAGAACTGGTTGTAGACGCTCTATCAAACTCAATTTTAATAAAGAGTACGATTGTTTGGTAAGAATATTTATTTTGATACCACTCGGCCAAGGCATTGCGAACATCTGAATGTTGATAGATCTAACGAACATTTCAACGTCAAATACACACGAATTGAACTCTACATTCGACGCAAATTTTCATAATATCCTTGTTTCCCACTGCGGTTACTCGATGTTCTCAAATATTATATTTGAAAAAAAAAGGTACTTATTACTGTTTGAAATCAATTTGCGGTTTCGCAATAATATACAATATATACAGCTTCCTGTTTAAGGTTTGTTTTGTCCTAACCTACCCCGGCTCGGTGCGAGGCGTACTATTGCACGCCACGTCCTCAGATACGGCGCAATATTAATATTTCTCTTATTATGCAGCGATATAGAAACGACAAAAAATGTTTTCATATAAAACAATGTCGCCGTGTATCACGTTCCATTATTCATTTCATGTATTGTTGATTTTTTTCTCTCATTTGTTTGTACTCTGAAACCGCGTTGTTATTGCAAATGTTTCAAACCAAATAATTGTATTATATTTATTGCACATTACTATTTGCAACTTTAATGCTACATAAGGAGAAATATTTTATTCTAAAAAGAAGTTAAAATAATTTTCCTCTATCAGTCTAAAAAAATACCACATAAAACCAAAAAGGTACAATCTAAATTTCATTTTAATTTTGTGTGTCCATTGTTTACTGAAATGCATTTCGTATTATTCTTTTTTGTACCGTGGTCGCGCCCATTAAGGAGCACATGATCTCATAATGGAGAATCTCAATATCTTATTTTCTACGATAACTAATTGTCACATCCTCTCTTTTTTAGAAAATATTATTGATAGAAGGATAGGGCTTGGACAGGAATTTAAGATAGCTTATCGCTCTCGCTACTTTCCATTTTTGGGATCGGAACGGTGGGAGGTAATTTTAGACATCGCAGGCACCCACGCCTTCAAATGGAATCCCATACATCGATCGCAAAACCAATTTATGAGACTGACCGTACTGGGAGTACTACTGGGACTAGAACTCGTGACCAGCGCATCTGAAACCAACGACGTTGTCCACATCCACCCGAAGATAATTATTATAAATTGACATTTTTTTTGTTTATGTTCTTAGCGTATAGTAAAATTATTTAACCGTCTGTGTGTGTTCTTCATGGTAAAAAGTAAATATATCTTTTCATCAACGTACTCTAAAATGAAATATATTCACGAAATGATAGGAGATTGGTCTAACGAAATTGCTTCACAGTTTAGTGTTTAGTCAGTAAAAAAGTTGATGTTTTGGGCTGAGTTATATTTCTTAGTCTGAAGACGCTGGTCTATCGTACTGTACATAATTAAATAATAGTTATTAAACAACCTTGTTTAATTATGTTCATGATACTGTCGTACCTACAAACCACTGCATATTTGAATAATCGTTCGAGCTACATAGTAAGATTTGAAAATATTATAAATACGCATTCATGTGGCTCGTTATAAATGCGAGCCAATTGCGCCATATCGAAGGCAATATAATCGTCGGACAATTATCCAGTAAATCGTTATTTAATTAATATTTAAATACACCCCCTCGATAGCGAGTTATCGGTATGAACTGAAGAATCCGTACGCAAGAATTAAGGTGACGGTAATGGCGGTAATAACTGAACTTCGTAAATAATATGTTAGCCGTTGGATTTAATGGCGGATTATTAATTGCCGGTTATTAAGGAAGGTGTTCGTTTGGCAGTGAGTTATTTCTGCATTTTGTGAACGCACACTTGCCTGCCAGCGGGCACGCTATGCTCTGCTCCTGCACCCCTGTTTGTACATGGATTATCCAAGATTTTTACTCGAATTATCCTGTTATAACTTTGCTTTATTTTTATCCGGGAAAAGTTTATCTCAATAAATAAACGACATGTCTTTTTATATTTTGTTGTAGGTAAATGGTACTCATGATGTGAATTCTTGTGAATGATCCTTAACACATCGACTTATGTTGCTGCAGAATTACGTTTTTTACAACATCCATATAACTCATATGGCTAATAATGTGGATTCCTTTAAATAAATTCACATGTAGCTGTTATTCATATTTTATCACATTGGTTCATAATTTTACTTCTACGCTAAGGCGTAGCACCGCATCAATGTGGTATCGTAATATGTACCCATATAATCAATGCTGATAAATTATATTCAACTCAAATTCATTAATACTACATTAATACTACATTTTTTATGCATTCACTATAAATTCGTGATAACAAATGTATAATGTTATTATTAATAAAACTACCCGACTGACTTTCGTTTCTTTAATTCTATATAATAATGTTCTTTATGAAAAATATTTGATTTTGTGTACACACTAGGTATCGCTTTATTTTCTCATACATTGTTAACGCAGTCTTAACACTGTGAATCCTGGCGAGGTAATAACAAGTATGTATTGTAGTTTATTATCTTGGGCAGCGCGAGTTGAGCAGTGTTATAATCTCCGCAGTTTGAACATTTAAAACATTGTTGAGTACGTGATCTCATTTATTTGGCTAACACGGGCTGTGTGTAAGCTGCTTCTCCCCGCTCGCTCGCTTACCTGTACATACCTCCATACGTATACTTGTTACACGTTCTTTTGCACGTAATAAAAGCAAAACAAAATAATCCGTAAAGTACGGCATTCATTATTGTTTTAACATTAAAAAGTACACGGTATCTTTATATGTCTGCCTATCCTGGTTTTAAATCTCAATCGTATTTGAAGATCAAATCTCATTTAGTAATATATACCCAGTCCTCTTTGCACGCGATCTTTTTGGACGGCACCGTTGCCTTTTTTGTGCGATTTCTCGTTGTTACGCGATTTTTTTACATACATGGCGAATGATTATATAAGATGAAACCCGATAAAGATGACAGCGAATAACTACTACAAGTGAATATTAGCGCCACTTTCCGGAACCAATGTATCGCGGAAAAAAAGCATTGGGTATATAAATTGTCCATTTTTAATCCCATCAATAGATGTCTCTCAGTCATGTATTTCAATTTCAATTTGAATATGTATCGAACATAATTAACATCGACAAAATACACCTCAACGAAAAACTGGACTGCTTCAAAATATGTTTTTCTGCGTTTCTTTTGTAAGCAATCAACTCTGAACGATACTTGCACCCATGATTGCTTCAAGGTCCTTCTATCACACCCTTAAAAGATACAATTGCATAGTATTCAGTTAATTCCGTAAATCTAACCGCTTTTGCGATGCACAGTCGCTCTTGCAGACCAACGACCAACATCGGAACCGCTTTATTTTTTCGTTATATAACGCCGGAGGAAGAACCTCGTTTGATCGGAAAACATCCACAAAATTACCCTTACATTTTACTGCAAGCTGTCGGCAGATGTTATTGCCTCGTTTAGTAAAATAATTGCTCCAAAATTTTCATCGTAACTCTAAAAGTATCAAGAAGGTTTGTCGATATATCGATTTTCGTATATTTATTTAATATTTTTGTTTCCATCCCCATGTTTTTCCCAGAGATTTTCTTTAGCTATAACGTGAAGAATTATTCTTAACTACCAAACACTTGCGTAAAATATATTTCAAAATTACGCCACGATCAGGAATTGTAATTTTGAAATTCTTGCGGTTCTACTAGACTCGCCTTGTTGAATCGATAAATAATTGATGATTTATAAAGAAAACTTTCTTTCTTATATTATATATTTAGTAATCTTTGAACGCGCCGCCAAGTTCTAGGAAGTCTGACGGTCGCTTGTGTTATATTATTGCACGCTACACAACATTTTTGAATACTAAACGATGGCCATAGTTTTAAAAAGTTGACATATAAAAAGTATGCCGAGTTCAGAGATAATTAATTGATACTTTTTTCAAAATTCGCCTTCGATAAACTTATTTCTCATAGTACTTGTATATGTATGTACCAACGATTCAAAAATGCTGATAATATTTCAAATGATTTTTTTATTCCTTTTTAAGTCGTGTTCGAATCATATCAATCAATTGTTTTAAAATTATATTTTCACAATTAAATTTTCTTTTAAGACAATTTGTGATGCAAATTGCTACTTTCAATAATAGTTTACTCTTCTACATGTTAGTCTCTCCAAACGTTCGCTGTCGTTCATCATTTATTAACCTTGTGATGATGAGATTTGTTGGAGCGCAATTTTCTCATTGGGCACCCTTTCCACAACACTCGTTACCTCACCCACCCTTTAAATATTCAAAAGTTCTAACGCGCTATCGGCGATCATAATTTAATATATATTTGTAAAATCGGAATAATATTTTAACACTTAAGATAAGAGTAAAACAATGCCGAAGTAACAAAGTCATTGGTAATTATTCAATCGTTCCCTCGGGCTTATTGGCGTACGTTTCGATGATGTATCAAACGGAGGCGGTGGAATTGCCGAGATAAGTGTCTGCGGAGTAATCCGCCGCCGGGTTCAGGGCATACCCTTGCTGGATTTAACTTTTAATTGACTGCCGCTACCGACTTCTCAGTTTGTTCAGTTAGCCTATCTGTTCATGCGGGTCAGTCGTATGAGCTATTCGTTAAACATCCCTTTTATTTTATTGGCCTTTCAGACTGGAACAAAGCGTTTAGGTAAAAGGAGCATCAAAAATAAATATTGGCGTATTGGAGCTGACACGTCTTAATCTACTATTTCATATTCATATTTCAAAGTGTTCATTGGCATTAAAGTTATGACCGCATTCCAATAATTTTGCCAAAAAAACGGTATAACAATTTGCAATTCATTTCTCCATTTGGGAATCCTTAACATTTATTTATTTTTCTCATATTTTCTGCTGTTCAATTAATTTTGATATTTTTGTGTACTTCGCTTCTTTTCTGTCGTAATGTTGTTAATAAATATCAATAAAATAATAAATATATGTAAACTTAATATCGAAAAAAAAATTAGTGTCAAATATCGAAGTAAATATTTAGTTCCACAAGAAATATAATATGAATTGGTTGAGGGCTATTTTGTCTTCATGCCATCGTCAAAAAATTGTATAACTAATGTTGTTCACCCTTGTAAATGCCAATTCAATCAATTAATATTTATGTGACTATTTATATTGCTAAATGAAATGCCGCTTGTGTCGTTTTCTCCTGTTCACTGTGTTTAGATATTTTGCGAATTTCTGAAAAGAAATTAGTAATGCAATATTTATTGAAACCAATTTTGATCCATCTAGTGAATTTTAAAAGAAATTAGAGTATCTTTTTGAAATCTGTTTTAACTTTAAAATTAGATTTTTTACGGCATTAATATCAGTATAGTTAGGTTTTAAGCGTAGGTACTAACTGACGAATTAGATTTTTTCAATAGCATGCTACAAAGTGGTAGTATAGAAAAATGTGCAAGATGCATTTATAGATAAAACAACATCGAGCTGTTTGCAGCCGCATCGGTAATGTAGGTCGCTGTTTGACCTCCGCCGAGCCATATTGTAATTTTATTTTCATAATAATAATCATTGTATTATTTTTCTTCGTACATATTATAAACATTATTGTATTGCAGATTTATCATTCGGCCGTTTCTCGTTTCTTACTCACGCCCCTCGCCGACTTTTGCACTTTGCATTGTGAAGCGAAACAGATATCTGTATGATTCGTATAATATATTTAAACCGCCAGTCGGGTGTAATTCCGTGATTTACTCGTACACAAATCGTCTCTTATCTCGAAGCGCACTTTCTTACCTACTGAACATGCAGCATTCATACTTTGTTTATATTATGTACCAACAACAACACAAGCTTTGCGAAACATTAGTTAAAAACTTCCGTCTCGTGCCTTATATGGTTTACCACACCCCGACATCGAAGTTTACCACAGGTATGTGTGTTAACTTTTACAGGAGCAACTACGCTGCGCAACCAATCATTGATATTATAGTATTATTTAATAATGCATGAAAAACTCCTCCGAAAATCAGAAGAAGTCTGGAACGCAGTTTGACAAAATGTCTTTCAATAAGGTACATATATAGAAACTATAACTTTATTGTAGATTCTTGGTGAAAACGCGTTAATTTAAATAAATAAAACACATCAGTTAAGGTCGGGTCTGTGATGGCAGTGGTTAACGTCGTTGGCTTCCGTAACGGTCTTCACGGGTTTGATTGCCAGGAAGAGTAAAGATTAATATATTATAATTATTTTGGCGTCGTCAGCTGCAAAATGCGTGCAACATCGCTTTTTGGAACACACACTTAAGTTATTTTAATATATATTTTGAAATGGCTTATTGTTTGAAAATAAGCCGAGGAATAGTGCACCAATCCACTATTACAAGCGCAGTCCCTGAGCCTAACCCATCGTTGAAATCTTTAAAATTGATTGGCATTTAATCAGATACTTTAAAAAAGATATCGATTCTTCGCTTGTTGATTTCATTGTAGTATCCTTATAAATCAAACGAAAATATCTTTTGCAGAAACAACATTTTCATGATAGAAAAATTGTTACGTTATAAGTTGTATATTGTAATTTGAATATATTCCAGGCATTTTCATTTTTCAATCGAATTATTGAGATATGTGTACTCGCACACCAACTAGATCCGTTTTTTTTAAATTAGTTAATCACTAGTCCTGTCCAAGGTCTATTCTCTTCGAAAAATGGAAGTTGACCAACTGAGCAATAAGCTTTACATACTCATCCCTTGGTGTCTTCACGTTTTTATTATAATATATCATGTGTTTAAATCAAATAAATCATCAATAAAAATCACAAGCATTGCGACTATGGAGGTATCCCACAGACTGGTTTATCTTCATCTTAAAATGGGCTTTCCTCGATTTAATAGAGGTGATCATTTGCGATTTAACAAATATTCCCCTTTGATACGATCTCAATCGGCCAACTGCGATCATTAATTACCCGTAAAGGGCGGCGCTGGAGACCGGTGGGTATCTTCTTTAACATGCAGTTCAATTCCTATCAAGATCGGTCGCATCCAGATACGAACATGAATTATATTCGCAAATGGACCACGTTCTTATTGCATGTAACAATGGAGTCACTTGTACGAAGGCTCACCATATTAGCGTTGTTTAAGACGGCTTGTGGGATTTGCTTATTTTCATCATACCGAAGTTTCACAGTGAATGAGGTTAAATAATTTTAGTTCTACATAAATTATTTTATATATTTGTTGATAGCTATTTCGGATTACGCCTTCGTCAGAACAAATATATAAAATAATTTATGTAGAACTAAAATATACATTGTTATTTTTCTTATCGTATTATAATGGAGTTCTACCAAGTAAATGCCTACTCAATCAATTAAATAATTTTCATGATCTGAATTATCTTGATAACCGTAATCACCATTTTATACTACCACGTTAATAAACTAAGTCTTTTTTTGACTAAGTTTTGTCCAGGTTTGTGGAGTCGGTAAAAAAAAGTTAGACTCCGACTCCAGCATTTACCAAAAACACGACTCCGACTAAAAAAAGTTTAATATCGTCACTTGTTTTCCCTAATTTTCCTATTTATGTGTATTCAATTGAATATCAACCCTACCAACCCGGCCATTAGCCAAATTTCACATATATGCAAAAATTTAAATTTCAAACTTTTCAAAATTTCCGACTCCGAGTACGACTCCGGCCAAAACGCCGCGACGACTCCGACTCCACAGCCCTGCTTTAGTCATACAATTTTACGTGGCTTTAACAGTTTTATTAAATCCAGGAATAACCACATCTTACATAAGGAGAGGTGAGCTATACTGTGAAGACGTAGGCAGAAAACTGTTCACCCATCTACGCAACTTTTTTTAGTGGCACAATGTGTAAGGCTGTTTGATACCACTAACCCCAGCAATATGCATGTATCCACCTAATATGGTCACCAGCATTCGACAGAATAAGAAAACCTTCAGACTAACTTTTTACATATTGATTTGAAATGTGTAGATATTCTTGTATTCCTTTTTGTATTTTAGTATCACTGCATAATACGTATTTTGCACGGTTTTCATGTATGATCGAATGCATAAAAATCGTATAATACCTATATCGAGATCATTTTTTTTATAATACAGTCAACCCTCCTTTAGTGGTTCTCTATATTGCGTACGGTAGGCTCTCTTCGAGCGCGGTTTTATACATCTTTTTTTTAAAACAATTTAACATACAGGATAATTGCAACACATGCAGGTGAACAAACTAGAAACAAAGAAATTCATTTTATATATTTATTATCGCCAAAAATGTAGATTGATAACACTTGCAGTACACAAAATACATTTTAAAAAAACCTAACCCCAAATATTTTAAGGGTACCTAGTCTCCTATAGCGCCGTTCCTATTTCGACGCTCTATGAAGGTTGGCTTTATTTGAATTTAATCTAGCTATTCATAACCTCTGACAATTTAACTAATTATAAGATTATTGTTAGAACAGTAATTTTTAACCTAAAGCTTAAACTTTACTAGTCTGAATTGATCCAATGGTGTCAATTAAGCTTTTCGATCAACTAGTTTCCATGGTAACCAGCAAGATAGCTTACAGCTCTCGGTAAATCTTCGCTTACCATCTTCTTCAGTTAGTGGCAAGACAGCAGTAAACATAGGCGCCGCAGGAAGATTACACCGCGATAAGGCATTTCCGCGAACCCCTCAAGTAGCATTCAACAAGTCTTATCGACACATTTAGTATTCTATCTGTTAATAAATAACCGTTCCCACATTATTGATGTAGGAAATATTTATCGAGAAAAATTACATTGAATTCAACACTGTACACGATTTATTTTTTTCAAATTTTTAACGCCGTGTTTTAGTAAGGAAACGAAAGATATATTATATGATAAAGAATTTAATCTTGTCATTTTTTTTGTAACTTACGATCCGGGTTTCGCCTTTCGGCATCATTAAGTATTTCAAATGTACTGAATGAACTTAACCTTTAACACTCGAGCATTTTTTTGTATGTGGGTACCGGCAACTCGAGGCATTTTTCCGTGACGAGCATATTTTCAATGTAAAACATTCAACTGATGAAAAAATGTTAAAAAATGAAAAAAAATGTTTTGTTATTATTTCTGTAAAATAGATATATAATGAATATAATGTAGTTATTTTCATTTAATTTGTAATTCCTCATTGTGTGGTATTTCACATAGCCATCTCCAATATGTAATCTTGGCTTAATATGCAAGTCTCGCAAAATAGTCGTGTTTCTGATCTCCCACCTGAGATTTTTTTCTATGTTTACACACTGCACAGTCTATTTTAGTCCCGGGAAGCAGTACATGTGACTTATCTGTAAGTTGGTCTTCTGTAGGAAGATTTGAAGTGCGCCTACGAAATCCACCTAGCCAAAATCTCCCACTTATTGGTCAACCAATAATTTGAAAAATTTCAAATGCGTCATTGGATTTTTCATTTTCTCTTCATTCGAAACTATATATGACTAGTATTGGAACCCGGCTTCGCTCGGACCACGGTTATGTCCAGCTCGGCGCGTAAATTCAGACGGGCCAAGTTGAAACAACTTTTTCAAAATTCAAAGTCTAGGTCAATTAAAATGGAATTAAAATGAACATTTCAGACTGGCATTGACATTTCACAGCCCCTTTCATACATTGATAGCCCCATTCTCGCCCATTAAAATGTCCAAATTCAAGGAAAAAATCTAATTTGCTGTCAAAGAAATGTCAAATAATACCTTCACGTAAATAAAAACATTATTATATTAATAAAAGCCGGGGAAAGTTCAGTAGAAGACTAATTTATTACATTTTGACTAAATGTCTTCGCCGATAAAAATTCAAACATATTTTCTTTCATATTCGTTTTTATGGCAACTTAATGACCAACAATGCAAAGGGAATTACAGACCCACAGACATACATACGCCGTTTCGGTTTTATATATGTACTACTCGAAACTCGAGTAATTGGAGTCTCTACACACACATAGATAACGAAACAAAATTACCGTCGAAACTTTCGCGAGCGAAATCAATTCGTTTGTTTGAACTTGCAACAACAATGCAAAAGAGAATTATTTATGTATTGTTTTACTCGTTATTTTGCACATCAACCCACGAATGCCAAATTCATCTTCTCGTCAGTCGCATTTCCCCAAGTTTATGATTAGCATAAGCATTTGAATCTTTGAAAATATCGTTCACTAATTCTTCAGTAAAAAATAATTTGAAAAAGAATCCATCGACTCTTTTGAAGGAAACTGCTGAAGTCTGTTTTTATCTGGAAAGGTTCATTATTCATTATCATTTTTTGTGACGTCGATCCATTCTCCTGTATTTTGTCCTATCCTGCTACTATTTCCACATATTCTTCACTATTACTTTCGATAGCAAGTAATCTTCTTTTTCTCATCGGAGGAATTATATCACTATCAATACTATCATTGACGCAATTGAGTGCATCATTGTTATCAACACCATCCTGATCAACGTTAAAAGTAAATTCATCATCGCCACTATCAACATTATCACTGCTTTTTATATGTTTATTCGACATTTTTTCGGTACAAAATATAATTTTGCGGGAACTGATATGCTGAACTGATATGGGAAAGGATCTCGTGTATTTCTGACGAATGAATCCTGAAATGATCCCGATGTATTTTTACATAATTAATATAAAAAAGCAGGGTGATGGCTAAAATGTTTAAATATTGCATTCATTTCGTTAATCCAAATGAAATGCTTTCAAATAGTTCAAATACACTAACGAGCTGCTGTCTCATAAATTAACATCAGTCAAAAACAACTCGTTCCCAGTGCAGTACGCATTGTCAAACGATTCCTCACAAAATAGTAAATCAATAGGTATTTCATTAGGTTCGTATCCTTTCCATCCTTACTCTCTTCGAAAAAGAGAGGTTGAGCAACTGAGTAACAAGCAGTTCTCGTAGAAAAATATATGTTGAGATAAGCTCCGTGAGGAGTTTATATGCTTCAAGTTAGCAGCGAACATGGTTTCTTACTTCATTAGACAGACATTTGAAGACCGTGGGTCGCTTCAAACTAATATTTTTTTTTGAGGGCCGCAGAAAATGTAACATTCTGAAAATATTTTGACGTATAAATCAATAAAATTTTGAATATCATTACCCCTAACTTTGCGCCGCGGGCCACAAAAATATCATTCACAGACCGCATTTCGACCGCGGGCCCCAGTCTGTAAGTCACTTCATTAGAGTATTTTATATTAGTTTTGTAAGTTTCTAAATCGATATACCATATTAGTCAGTATTGTCATCAAAAACTGAAAAGAATATTCAAAAATAAAACTGTGAACTGCACGTTACGCCCTTGATTTTAAAAACAAATAAAAGGGAGCACCATCTTGAAAAAATAATATACACACTTCAGACCATGCGTAAAACTTCAGTTTAAAAACTGTGAGAACGTTCAATAAATAAAATTTATGACCAAATGTGACATAAAAAAATATCGCTTGCAACGAAAAATTCACAAAAAAAACACATGTTGAAATTAAGAACGCCGTCACTTTTCACGACTTTTTATTATCTAAATGTCTAGATCAATTAGTATTTATTTTATCTTGTCTGAAATCGCAACATAGAAATTGGTAAAAATATGAAAAAAAAAACTTTATAGTCTTGCCGCCATAGAAGCGGCATTCGAGTAATACGGCAAACTTCCAATGCCGCTTGTATGGCGGCACTCGAGTGGTAAGAGTTAAACTGCTTTCCTGAAGATACAAAAAACAAACTCATTGAAAAATACAAAATTAAAATTTGGTATTAAAACCAGGGCTGTGGAGTCGATAAAAGAAAGTTACACTCCGACTCCAGCATTTACCAAAACCACGACTCCGACTTGGACTAAAAAAAGTTTAATTTCGTCACTTTTTTTTCCTAATTTTCCTATTTATGTGTATTCAGTTAAATATCAACCCTACCAATCCGGCCAATAGCCAAATTTTATATATTATATGCAAAAATGAAAAGTTCAAACTTTAAAATTTCCGACTCCGGCCAAAAAGCCCCGACTCCACGACTCCGACTCCGACTCCACATCCACATCTCTGATTAAAACTTCAACAAGCACCTTCCGTCAAAATCGTCAGTTATAATAGCAATTGTTTGTATGCACTGTAGAATATATTACCAATTATAGACAGAGCTGTCATCAATTAGCATTTGTTTGCTGGCTGGCATAGAGGCGAAATAACCGTGACCTAAGAGAAGTTTGAACTGATGTTATCATTTTTGAGGTGAACAGTAAACAGCCTCTCAATACCGCTTCGTATAGCATATTATCGATAATACACTTGAGACATTAATTTAGTCTATCCATTGCAATGCCACAATTAAATGTAGAAATATTGTTCGTATAATTTAAAAGATAATTCATTTTTATACACAATTTGGAAATTATTTTTCGGCATCATGATAGTACAGGTGCACTTGTATCTGGTAATGTACCCTTAAATAAAAGTTTGCGGTGTATAAGGCTGTTAAATATCGAAAGGCGATAGGTATTGTGTGTAACACTGTTATCTGTGGGCAAAGAAAAGCGTCAACACAAATGCCCATCAATTGTATGAAATCAATTGTCACGTGTTGATGAATACGTTGACTTTATTGCCCCATTGTATTTTATGCTGTTTACCGTGTTAAATAGTCAACCAGGTAAACGTTCCGTGGCCGAGAACTTGATGTAATTTTACTAACCGTTACTTCCAAGTGCAACCGAGCTGTTCACTTTGTTGAAATGAAAACGTAATCGTTCCGCAACTCAAATCATTAACTGCTCATTAGCAACACAAGATTTTCACGGCACAATTAAATAAGTTGCTTAATGCATTAGGTGCATAATAAAGTATACTCTTTGCACGTATAATAACCAGGGCTGTGGAGTCAGTAAAAATAAGTCCGGCTCCAACTCCGACTAAAAAAGGTTAATATCGTCACTTTTTTCCCCTAAATTTCCTATTTATGTGTATTCAATTAAACATCAACCCTATCAATGCGGCCAAAAGCCAAATTTGGCATATTTAAATGCAAAAATATAAAGTTCAAACTTTTCAAAATTTCCGACTCCGAGTACGACTCCGGCCAAAGCGCCGTTCCGACTCCGACCAAAAAGCTCCGACTCCACAGCCCTGATAATAACACAATCTTCTAATTTAATTATGGTGTGGTATTCTTATACAACATTAATTTTCCTATGTTATCGTCGGTGACTTATATAATAGTTTACCTGTGAATACTTCGAGAGATGTTCATATTCTCAATTACCGATGAATGAATTTATATAATTGTATGACCAATGAACGTACTCGTCGTTAGGTATTTTAGTATTTCTTCTGTAACCGAGTATCGACCGGAGCATGCAATGGTTGACACATCCACCTCAGGGCTCTACGTTGGTATACTCTTCGATTCCTCAGACTAGAGCAATTTAACATACGGAAAACAGTCCTAATTTCACCAACTGATCTGAGCTTCTGAAAGTGATCTTTTTCATCGCTTAAAAATTACTGAATCGATCTGTATAAAAATAAAAGTTAATATAAATCTTTTGGTTTATTTTACTAGATAATATATTTTTAAACACTATGTCTGCCGGTTGCTTACATAAGTAATCTTGTAATAAAAATCATCTTTTAGTATTAATACGAAATTTGCATTATTTCTTTTTATTATATTCCCGTTCATTGCTGCAATAAATTGCACACCGCAACGGGTTTTTTTGTTGTTGATGGTTGTGATGTTGTTTTTAATTGAGCGACGACGTCAGCCTTTCGTGAAATATTTTTGTTTTTTTTTCTACACATACGTGGCGCATGTCTTCAAGTCATCAAGGTGTAATCACTCAAGATAAATGATTCGAATTCAAAACGCCACATTAACCGAGTTAAACGGATCGAAGCATTCCGCTAGAAGTCTCGACAGCTCGGGTCAGGAGCCAAACGAAAAGCGATTTTTCTTACTAATTTCAAATTTGCACTGTTTTTGAATTTGCATGTATTGCAGCAAATCTGTGCCCAATTAAAATTTAAAAATTTCGTGGTCTATGGTTTTATTTTGTAAAACGTTTGTGAATGTTTATACAGTTCTCTTGTAATGAAGACATCATTCAAAGAAATAATTTATAATGATGCACTTTTAGTACTGAACGTTTATTATTGTCCATTCAAAAGAATTTGTGATTTTACTGAATCAAAATTGTGGACCAAATGTACTCGCGCGCTTGTTGTGTGCTATTTATTAAGCTTAGGATTTTATTCTGTTATAGTAATTTAACTACATATACTTCTTTTATTTTTCCGATTAACTTGTTGATCACCACTGGCCGTCTTTACCAGGTGTGCTGTGTAACATAACATTTTCCCATAAATAATCCGCCATGAGACGTCTTGAAGTAGCTAGCTATTTAAATATTAGACACATTTGTTTAAAAAGCAATTAATATTTCGTCAATAAAATTTATACTTCAGCTGCAACAGAACTGGTTATTTTTTCGTTTGCGTTTATTAAAAAATGTATGAACGACAGTTACTATCGACTTCAAAAAATATCTGTGAAATAGTCATTTCAGTTTGCTTCATAAATTATTTTTTTGATTGAAACCTTACAGAATGAATGTGTTATTAGATAACTTTCGACGTTTAATCTTTTTAAAGAAATAATTTACATCTTGCAAATATGCCTTGACTTAATAAGAAAAATTGTTATTTTTCTTACCTTATTATAATGGAGTTCTACCTAGTAAATGCCTACTCAATCAATAAATGCCTTGATTTATTTAAAAGAATCTATTTCTAGAATATTTGTTATTCGCGATATCTATTGAGGCATTACCTTTATGTAATTTATCTTATTACAGAAGACGATGATAAAATCTTTTATAGAAAAGATCAGTTTATCATCACAAATATTACTAAATTTATTCTCTATGAGTTTCCTATTATTGTTGATATTTTTTCTTCTCAACTTTTTTGGGAAATTTATTGCACAATTGAAGTAAAATTTTCGTGTGCTATAAAGAATATTTTTTCTAAGTCAACGTTGAAGAACTTTCAAATATGTTATTGCGATCATCGTTTGAAGTAACCTTATCATGTCTAATAATTATATGAACACACCGATACGAGTTTCAAGCCGATACTACAGTAAATTTTCACAGTGCAATAACAAACAAAATTGCATGGGATAATTTTCACACGGCGCGATGAACCGCGGCCGATGTCTGCAATTATCTCTCATCCATTCGCCTAACCCCGATTCAATCACCATTATTTATGTATTCTCATTAATAATAAGCTATGCACTTCGACTTCGGCCAGTTTTTCTGTTACCGACTCTCATCCCATTACACGCTTTAATCCCCGACACTTTCTAGCCTCAGCTGTAATACTTTAAACTTCAGCATGAGCTTATTATCTGCTTGATAGTGGTGATTATTTAAATTTTTATTACTTGTACTGTGAATTAAAATCATACGTCTTGTGTTTTATAATTTTTAAAATCACCACGTTAATGCTGATTGCAAATTACTCAAAGAAAAATTCAACTATTGTATCATTAATTTTAAACTATCTTAGATACGCTACTGACGTTTCACTGTATTTGTATATTCTAATATTGTAATATTTGGAACGATAAAAGTGGTTGTAATTTCAAACAACACAATCTTTTGTTCGTCGATATGATTGAAATTCAATATATTACAATTGGTGGCGATACCAGAATTCAAAAATAATGAAAATAATTTGTAGCACACGTAAGTTTCTTGCACATTTTATCATATATAAAATATGTAACGATTTGTTGACAAACGCCTACTTTTCTAATAAAAATAATAACACATTTTTAGTACTTTATCCACATGAGATTTATTTCATGTGGGAAAAGTACTAAAAATGTGTTATTATTTTTATTATAATGCCTTTCCACCAAGTATTGACAGTGAACACCTTAAGAGTGGCCTACTTTTCTTTTTACATTTTTATCTTCATCAATCACAAACTGGCCACACCATCGGCATAAAGTTGTATATAAAATTTCCCTGTGTTTAATATATCCATGCTTCATCTCCTATTTAGTATAGTAAAATTTGCTCCATGGATGCACGTAGTCTTATGCATATTATTAGTTCCATCTATTCGTTCTCCCTATTCGTCTTAAACGCCACGTGATATCGGCTCTGATGCATTACCGATTTAAGAATTATATTGAAATACTTATAAGAATCAAATTGATCTGAGAGTAAGACACCGATATGCCACATGCCAACTCTCTCTTCTTTTATATATTTACAAATTATATTCATATGTAGTTAATTTTCCGACGGTTTCATTTTCGTTGAGATTTACCCGTCTAACTCTTCTCTATTGCTTTGCTAGTCGTTTCAAATAACGCCCTTCGGTGATTATCATAATGTATTGCTCATGCGATATGAACACCCGATCTGCGCACGCTCCGAAGCATTTGTAAAAACTATGGCTCGCGACTGATGGCCAATTTTTATCATCTTTCTTCTTTTTTGTCACCGCTGCTCTTACACAACCTGAGATCAATACCAATTTATTAAATTGTATCTACTTTTGTCGGGGTACACGGTAAATTGCATTTGTGTTATTAAAAAAATCTGACATCCAAAATAACACGAAATCTATCTAATCTGTATTGTCCAAAATCTTGAAAGCCGTTTGCTTTCGAAACTGTATGATTTAAAGTTTATTGAATTAGGGACATACAAATATCGGTCTATATAATCCTTAATGTGTGCCTTTATATTAAAATTATACTGCAGCTGATTATTTGAGATGCTTTGAAAAAATGTTGGTTGAAAAAAAAACAGTCCTTTAATATATAACTGAGTTCATTTATTGTTTTTTAACCGCTTTGTGACTGTTGAGCTAGCGAAAAAATTATTTAAAACACTAATAATTTCGGAAATTAAAAACTTTCATATTTTTGATCAAATTGATCAATTTAGGTAAATTGAATATACTAAGACGAGGGATATGGTTAAATAAAACATGTGAATAAAAATAATAATACATTTTTAGTACTTTTTCCACATAAAATTTATTTATATCTGAAACGGTTTCGCTCATGGCGAGCATTTGTCAACTGACAATGCTGACATCATTTGACAATGCTCGCCATGAGCGAAACCGGTCATGATCAAATAAATTTTATGTGGAAAAAGTACTAAAAATGTATTATAATGCCTTTCCACCAAGTATTGACAGTGAACACCTTAAAAAAACATGTGAAGCCTAAGAATTTACATAATAATCGCGGTGAGTGAAATTGGCCCTAATCTTTATAAAAAATGTGAAATTAGTATAAATAGGTATAAAGAAAGAACTTGTTAACACATTGTGTGACGTATGAGCCAATTTTATAATTGTATCTGTGATTTGTTACTACTCGGTGAACTTCACCTCTTTCTTCTGGTTGTACGTCATATCTCTTCATTAAATTTCTGTCTTTATTCTGTACTATGTCGAAAAGGGTTTCCTCTCGCGCCGCAGTTTCAGAGATCTCGCAGTATAGTGTTGTTGTCGGCGGTTACCTGGTTTTGTATCGGGGTAATGCCGGTGTAATTGTGAGCATTAACACGTGAAGGTAGGTGGAGTGGCGGATACGCGGTATGGCGATGCGGCCGCCTCGGGTTCACATCCGCGGGTCACCTCGATAAACTCTGCCCGCCGCTGCAAACTGAATAGACGGGCGCCGCATTCATTTTTATGTTTTTAATGGTTACTTGCTTATACGACACCTGGAATTATTCTCCAGCACCTTACTGCGTCTTGGTTATCTGATACCGGTTATTACCTAATGTGAGAATTCCGCCGACCGTAGTAGCATGGTAAGTATTGTTGAAATACTCCATAGTGAGAGTGGGCATGGCTTAAATTATAAAACATGAATAATTTGTAAGTTTAGATTAAAATTTTATGTGAAAAAGTATAAATAACAAAATAAGTTTGTCTTTTATTCAATGATCGATGCCCAGCTCAGCGATAATCCTCTCATGCTTTCGATTACTAGTGTCATCATAAAATGCTATCCTCGTAAAATTATTAACTATCATGAGAGCGTAAAACGATTTTATCTTATTATGAGACAATAAAAATCTCATCTTTCTTCTACGATCATTCAATACCATTTTTCTGCACTGGACATAAATTGAAAAGACCCTTTAAATCAGAATATGGAAGACAACGCTTCAGTTTTTTTTTTATTTTAACCATATTTGGAGGTCGCGAACTTGCATTCTTGACCTAAGATATACAAACTTTAATCCTGGTGTTAGTTTTATATGAATTTATCAACCTTCCATAAATAAGTATCCAGCAAACATTTTTTCCATTTTCATTTGAAATTATTTACATTTTTACTCTGCCCATTGTTGAAAAATTCTGAGCCACTGAGCTGTATTATATGCAATATGTTTGCATAGTTATATATGAGTATGTTTATTTGCTCATAGATATCTTCTCACGTTCTGAGATGTACGGAATGCATGTTCGTTATTTTAATCAATCTTGCAGTGATGTATGTACGCAAACAATAATTACTCACACTAGGCAAATTATATTCCCGTCATGAACATGCATCGCAAAAGCTATTCTGTGTTAATAATTGTATTTCAAAACTGTGTCAGTCCAGATATTTCTTTTCTACATGTGCAATGTTGAATTAACAATCGATGGTTCTTTTTCTATTGACATTTCGATGCAAACGAAACGAAGTCAGCATTTCATTCTCACTATTTGTTCCAGCGAATATTTATTCTTCTACTGTAGTTTCGTATGTTTTGTCTTCTTCATATTTTACTATTTTTCAAAAACTAAATGACATAGTAATTTACACTCCATGGACAAAATATCTTAGATCACAGAAAAAAACAATCAAAAATTGGAACGATAAAAAAAACAATTTCACTACTCCATTGATTCTATCATCAACGCATCTGTTCAATAAATTGATTTGGAAAACTTCCATATTAAAATATTTGAATATATATGAGTGATGTGCACTTTTTAGTGAAAGGTCTCAACACTGTGTCGTGTGACCATTAGGAATGGGCTCCCTTCGAATTTTCCTACTTACAGCCCGGTTAGCGAAACGCCTCGTTAAAATTAGATTAAGGAAATTGCATTCTTAACCGGAGAAAAGTGGTAGGCCGAGACGAGAGCTAGGGACAAAGGGTTTACCGGCTTGTTGTATAGCATCTTTATTTCTTCCAAGTTGAAACTTGCTGTGTGAGTTCTAACGGTTAGAAGTTAATTAAACATAGTGTGTATCATACGATCTATTCAGTTTTTGACGTGTTTTGTCGTCACTAGATACGAACTATGAAATCTAATGAAAAATTCTTCGACGGTTTCAGGTTGCTTAGTGAAAAAAGAACGTACATAGTAGAAAATTATATTAACAGATCGTAGTCCTCGTCCTGCTTCAAAATGCCACCTCATATAAGTCTCGCCCCGCAGCCGATTCCCAATCCCACTCACAGTCAATCAAAGAATTAGAATCTATATGTTAAATATTAGGTTCAAAATATTACGAAAAGAATAGTCTGAAGATGATTCTTCAAAAATAATTATTTATTATTTACGCCATCAGTGGAACAAAAACGCTACATTTATTATCTAAAAATATGACCAATATTTTCAAAGAATCACAAAAGGGTAGATTTATCCATCTGAATGATTTTCACGGTGGTCTTCCAATCATAGTTACACCGTTAAAACCAGAAATCATTCAGTACACTTAAAGGGCTGTTTGAAAGAATCTAGTTGATGGTCATATTGATTGTATCTAAGATATCATTCAGTAATGAATCCATTTCAAATATAGTGACTTCGTCTTCCAAATTCAGTTTTGCAAGTAGTTTTTTCGCTGTAGCTGACTTTTCATCATTGTTGATATCTTTTTCAATTATTTCCTCGCCACTTTTTTCAACAACTTCACAAGTCACAATCAAAACAGACCATCTCTTCTGGAACTTTAAATATCCATTATTTATTGCATTCAGTTACCTTATCTGAATTTATCATACGAACTGTGCCAGTATATACGTGCGAACCATTTTAAAATTCTTGGCTTAATTAAAAAGAAAAAAAAACAGTGATTTCTAGGCCGTGATTGACACTCGAAATTTATGCTGTCTCATATATTAAGTTTAAATAAAATGGTTGCTATTGATATGCATTTTATAATATATTCGACTCGTCAATCTTTAGTTGTATAGATGCCTACCACACTACTATGTTTTTTTTGTTAAATACATTCAGATATTTAATATTTTTGATATGCGTATCAAGCCGGGTATAGACTGTACGAAGCTTAACCTCACTGTTTTCTGAATGTTTAAATCAAGGTGATATAAAAATAATGCCAGCTTTTTGGGCTGCTATTGCTAGACATAGAATATATTGTAAAAGGAAGCATGCTTACTGGTCCGCGAAATAATTACTTATTTGTCTAAACCTTTCCTTCGAACTTTGCGGTATACATTATGCGAGGTATTATGCGATCAAAAAAAAGCAAATAAAACGCACATTATTTCACATACGTAGGATCTTCGCAACTCCACCCCTTCATTTCCACAGTATGCTTTAAGTTTTGTATCGAATTTTGTTCTCTTATCGCATAAAAAATACATTCAAGAGTGCATTTGGATTCGATTATAAATTATAATAGTTCTTGAAACTATCGTTACACAATATTGGTGTCCCAATAGTCGGCTTCTGTAACTTTACATAGTTACATGTTTGCGTAGCGATCGAGATGAGTCACTCTGAACAGTGTATACTCGGCCTAAGAAATTATTACTGCCTCATTTCCAATATCCCTGAGTCAAAATGATATACGGTAGTCCGCTTGTCCTCATTGAACAGTACGTTTGAGGTAACTGACTGAAAATAACCGCTCGTTCAATAGATACAATTGAAATTTAGAAATGTTGACTGCGTGACAAAAAAAAATGTTTAGCTATGAAAAGTCATTTACTTAGATTGTGGTCGAAATACGTAATTGGTTTGAGCTGAGAAAAAGTTAATCTTGAACGAAAAAAATTATATTTAACCACTATTATTATACTAAATTGAATTTGAAAAAGTATACGAGTTGTAAAACTGCGGCCGCTCCATTCTTTCCACAATACTTATCGTTTCTCAATACAACTGACCGCATTTGAGAATGAATTTACGAAATAGGCGCAGTGGTCTTTTTCCTCTACAGAATTGATATCATTTATTTGTTGCATAATATTGTAATGATTCTATTTTTTATGAGCATCTCTTGGACCGCAAAGTCGTTGCGAAATAATGGCTAATGATTTCACGTCAATACTCTCGACTCCGCTAGAATAATTAGCCAAGTATTATTTTTTCTAGATCTGTTTTATATTATCTCGGCTGCTTTACCTTGATCTTATCTCCGATGGAAATATATTGCTTATGGTAGTAGAAAAAAATCCATCACTTCGGGTTTATCGTTTAGTTTGGCCTGTCGATCAAAATTCAGATGCACGGCCGTGTGGGAATTTATCGATTGGCTTCATCTCGCTTTGGATTGATTTACAATTTAAAGGGAACTGCACTTTTTAGACACTCACGATATTAATTTTCAAAATCGCTTTAAAGTTTTATAATCCATATGTGCTGTATTATAATGAAATTTCATGCTTAGTTTAAATATATATTGCATTGCTAGACTTGAAGAAAGCCACGATTTTTGTTTGCGTATCTAAAAAACTGCAGTTTTTATTTGCACCCATTTTTTTCTCACAACAAACCATCAATGTTAGAATTATTCAAAGGAAAATACGTTGACTTTACTTGTTCGGCTTATACCTAGATCGATTCAAACACAAGTGTTAAGATTTGTTGGTCATATTAACCGTGTGATATTTAGTGTAATCTATCGTCGATTATTCACGGCGTTATCAATCCGATTCGAAACGGGCAAATTTGCCTCTATCAATGCAACAAATTGTTTCTGGCAACAAACATCTCTGCACGCATTTTGCTACGGCCGCAGTACTAGAAAAAATATCATTGTTAACAATCGTGCGCAAGCTTTCAGGCCGTTAACGTTATTTTTGCCGGCGATACAATCGTCCCTGTTCCCGTGACGGGGTTAGGATTGATAGACCCTTTGATGCCAGCATTTTCATTCGCCGATCACAATCAATTAGTAGTTCGTTTCCACCGCCCGTGTTTGTTCAGGGAAAGTTGGCAAGGCGTCCTTTCAGGCCGTTAATCTTACCAACAGTTCAATTTTCCGTCTTTCGATAAATAAATGAATTTAAATTCTGGTAATGATCGTGTCTACGATGTTTCTCTTTGATGGCCTCACGTCTTTAAAGTTATCCATTTTAAATAATGATCCTCGTCCTGAGTCTTCCTTACGACATTATTTAATTTATTTTTTCAATTAAGTAACCAACGAACGTTTCGATAGCCATAAAACACGCTGTCTTCCGAATTCGCCGTGTGTAAATACATATATCGGAACTCTGTACAATCTGTTTGGATGCCTAAATTTGTTTAAAATCACTTTTGGTTTAAAACCGGGCGATAGCCTCATTGCGGTGACGGGCGCATTTGAGATTTTGGAGATGAGTCACGGGCGCAGGCCGGATTTTAAAAAAAACAAGATATAAATACTACACATGATGTATGTATTTAATTTTCCCCTTGTCTAATGTTTCATTTAAATTTAAATTAATTTAAAATCTGGTAATGAAATAAAAATGCACATTTCGTGTTTCATTCTTTGAAGAGCATTTTACATTGACAAACCCAAATCAGGTATAAGTTTTTATCAAAGGGGTTTTAAATAATAAATCCTTTCATTGCTGATCTTTTTATGACATTATTTAATTTTTCACACTAAAAAATATCATCACCTCTCAAAATAACATAGATAAGCTAATATTTTTACAATTTCAAAAAATATTTTTTAATTCTTTGTCGGGCTCACGAAAATGACTCCGCATGCACATTTGCGCCCGCGGGCACGTGGCTACGAATCCCCGGTGTAAACTGTTTTTTTTGTGGAAAGGCATTATATTCAAATAAACAAAACACTCTTTTTGTACTTATTCTCACAAAATTTACAAATAATAGGACCCGTTTCGCACATCTCTAAGTCGATAACATATGTAGCATTTGACAAAAAATGTGTTTTATTTATTTAAAGTTCGTTACTTTAAGGTACGTTCGGCGGATTTTCTGCGATCAACGATGTTTAAAATACAGAAATATATTGCGTATGTATATATTATGTGTGCGGTATATTGCAGTACCGGTGAATTCAACATTGTTGAACTATGAATTTAACATCTACAAAATCTTATATGTATGCACGCCCTTGCCCCTCTCTTTATTGGCTGTGAAAATTGTGTACGGCTGGAAAGCTCGCGTGTCACGCTGATTATGCTAACCACCCCGCGGAGGTAATGGCGCTCGCCCGTTTCTTCCGTCGAACTATAAATGGCGGGTATTGTTATTGCCGCTGAGTAAAAAGTCGGATGTCGCGGAAAATGCCGATTGTTTAATGAGCGCGTATTAGTTTCCCCGCCATTCCGTTTCTGATATCGTTCTCTGTTTACACAACAAATTTCAACGTCTGCGAAACCTTTGCTTTTATGAATAATAGCTTTACTTTAGTGATTTTCGTTTAATGAATAGACTAAGTAGGAATAACTCATTGAATCATTTTATAACGATGCTTACGCTTTTATTGTTGTTTCTAAATTCGTATTTCATATCACTTTGATTTATTAATTTTTACACATCTAATGAGCATCGTCAATTTGATTTCTTTTATTTTAAACCACACGGGTGAGCAATGTTGTGCTGTCAATATAATATGGTTGATTTTTACTTATTATTTTATTTAAACCTTGGAATGTCCAAGCACAATTGAACATTTGTAGATCTTGCGATATTGGAATAAACCAATTCGGTAATCGAAAAAATAATTTACTGATGTTCGATAGTCTTGCAACTTTCGCGCCATTTCCAATAATATTATACAACTATAATAATTGCTGCTGAGATTGTTGGTGCAATACTATTATTTTTTACCCTGCAGTTCATTCAATCGCATACTACCAGTTCCGCTCGATAGATATCGGGCAGTATCAATAGATGATATTTCAAATGCCTATACAAAGGTTGTGTTTTTTTATCAAAATGTATTTACCAAAAAAATGTTCTAATCGTTAAAAAAACATCTGGCGTGTCAGTAAACTGTTTTGAAAATTTCGAATCCCTCGAGAGGCGACTCTCCTGGACAAGTTACTCCGAAATTCGTTTGCTCTGGTTAGATGTTATGAATGCTACAATTGTAAACGGCGCATCTCGCTCTCCGTACGCACGTCCGTTATCTATTCATTCTCGCGTGACTCACAGTTGAGTCTCGAGATCGGAGCCCCGAGCGGCGCAACGAGGAGTTCCCACGCCGGCAGATGAACCTGAACCTCCCGCTCTGTGATGTTCGCCCTCCGCGACTCCCCGTATGCCCGCCCGCCGGCCTTGCTGCGGTTTCGCATACCTCGCATTCGGGCCAGGAATGGCCAACTAATTACATTGAAAAATTATTGGAAAATGCCGAAATGTTTATCTGAAACAGATTCTTTCAGTATTAACACGTTTTTTCTTTCGATGTATTAGACGGCTATTCATATTATGTCTACAGATATAATGTATGTGTCATTTTAGAATGCATACTCAATTTTTTAAAGATACTTATTTACAAAAAAATTTGAAATATAGACCGGTTTCATTTATGACCTCAACATTTTATAGATTCGTCAATTTGATGCTGCAAGGTTCATTGGCCTCCAGCAATGCTAAACGCCCTTTTTACATTATTCCCATGTAAATAGTTCAACATTAGTTGTTATGGTGTTTTTCTTCCTTGACTCATTTCTTTATTAAAAGCATTCATGATATTTGTGTTGGATCAAATGAATTCGACTATCTTCTGTTATTCCTGTAACATCATATTCATCATTTGACCCACCAAGTCTTCCTACAGTTCAACTCCCTTTCCAAGGGGTGTTATAAATATATTTTGGTTGCCAGGAACTATTCAATTGTATTGGGCATATCTCAACAATTTTAAATAAATACAAATTGATAAAATAATATGAATTGCAAATTATTTTTAATAATAATTTTTCTTAATGCTATTGTAATTTTCCTTCTTAACCCTTTGAGTGGTGAGTTGTTTTGGATAAAATTAGGTTTTTTTCTATAAATTGCAAACAAAAAAAAAATTACAACATATTTTGTTTTGTTTTCCATAAATATAAGAAACATATTATTACTTATTGAAGGAATTGATATTTCTTATTCAATTTTAAAACGCAAATTCTAAAAAAATATTCAAATAATTAAATATTACTCTCAAATAATTATCTAGAAGCTTATGCATCCAGTTTGGGTCTGGATCTTTATTGCATTCATCTGTCAACATGTGTTTCTCTATTGGCGGTGATTTTAGGAAGCGTATCAAACTGAAATGCATTTATACACTCAATAACATATGGCCACAGATTTCTTACCAAATATTAAACTTTTTATAAAACTCTTTTCCTTATTTCAAACATATAATAAAAATAATGTGACTCACAAAAATCACTGATTGACACATCTAGTTTCAATATATAAAAAATAACAACATTTCAATAAACAATAAGAGAATGGCAATGGATAATAGATGACAAAATACTACCGCCGTACCGATGCGGCGATACTAATCAAAGGGTTAAACATACGCGATAGTGTAACCAATTGTTGGTTAAATTCATTTTCCTGGTTTTATTTATTTGGTGAACTTGCATATAATAAAAAATGATACTATGTTTTTTTTTATCTATCAGTGTTACAAGAGTTTTCTTTTTTTCCGCAGGTACAGGAAATACTTCTAGCGACGGTACATACAAACCCTCCTTCCTCACCGACCAGGAGCTTAAGCACCTCATCTTAGAGGCAGCCGACGGATTCCTATTTGTTGTTAGCTGTGACACGGGACGAATCATCTACGTTTCAGATTCAGTAGCACCAGTTCTTAATTACTCTCAGGTAATTGATGTTTCTATTATTTTCACATAATAATTTTCATGTGACATCAAATTTTATCCCTCTCATTTTAAACTGTTCTATCTCATATAGTATTTTCACTTTTTAATGTTACTTATTCCAAATATTCCAATGTGACTACAATAAATCCAAGTAGCTTCCAAGAGAGACATGAAGAATGCTTATACAGTATGGTTTTCACTGAGTGCTTGTGTCACTTTTCAGCCATCATTTGAACACACCATTTAAGCATTAGAATTATGATATTCTTTCCAAAGCAATGATTGTGAGAAATGTCTCGATGAAAAAAAAAATCATCTTTATTTCTCAAATTGACTGAGCGTTTTTAATATTTTTCGATCCATGGTTAAATGGGAGTATTTAGAAAATTATGATTCCTTTGAATTTTATTTTCTTTAACAATTATTCTTATATCAACTGTTTTAGCCCTTTGCCGATACTTGGTAATAGTTGGTAAAGTATATAAATGTGATGGCTACAGGTTATGTTAGCTAATATAAATTCATTGATTTAATTCAATAATATTTTGATAAATTATTAATTGTTGTATTCTTTTTCCAGAGTGAATGGTATGGGTCTTGCGTATATGATAACGTCCATCCTGAAGATGTTGAGAAGGTGAGAGAACAGCTCAGCACTCAGGAACCACAAAACACTGGAAGGATTTTAGACCTCAAAACGGGAACAGTAAAAAAGGAAGGACATCAATGTGAGTTATTATTTTTAAATTTATGTTCTAAGGAAATACTGATGTTACATGCAAAACCTACCTAAGTATGTCTGTGAGACTGTAATTGTGCGCAGATCTGGTTCGGGATAACAACAATTGACGTTCATTTTTGTTGATTATTACATTCACAGTATTTCATATGCATGTAAATCAAAATTTTATGTTGATATTGGCATATATACCACACCACAATCGGTCAGGGTCACATATAAATTATATCCATACAAACATCTACTTTATACAAACTGTAATTCTCTGAAACAGTTACAGTGGCTTGTGTGATAAATATTTTTTTTTGTTCCAGCTTCAATGAGATTATGCATGGGGTCTCGACGAGGCTTCATCTGCCGGATGAAGGTTGGCGGGGCAGAATCAGGCTCGGCGGGTCACCTCGGTCGTCTCAAGCAGCGGAATTCTCTCGGTCCGGCGAGGGACGGCCACAACTATGCCGTTGTACACTGCACGGGATACATCAAGAACTGGCCACCAACGGGTAATGACCACTACACATCTCTTGAATACTGACACGCCTATAGGAGTCGTATCCTCAGCCAGTACAGAGATTCGCATGAATAACTATTATTAAAAATCTTGATTATTAATGTTGGTTCATCGATGTCGATGCACATTAATTTTGAATTGAGTATCTGTCCATAATAAACAGATTGACTATAATATCTGCTGAAGTTTACCTTTTGCCTTTAACTGCATTTATTGTTGGAATAATTAATAAAGGTACTTCGCTTTACAAAAATTACAAAAACAAACTTTAGTAAATTTATAACTGGCTTTAAATTATTTGAATAATAGAGTTAATAAATCATCCTGGCTTTTCAGTATTATAATTACTAAGATTATTCTATATCTTTTATAATAGATGAATAATTAATCCCAGCCTTGATAGTTATTTTAAATTTTGACAGCAAATATTTTAATTTCGTTCATCAATGAACAAATGGAATATCACCTGGTGGAAGTTCTCAATAATCTAATTAGGGGGAAACTGGATATTTCTGAAATATGTTTCAGGTTCAATTTGATAGTAAGGTAAATATCTTATTATTATGTCAAGCTTATAAGTAACTTTTTTGCAACCAATTATTCATTTAATATTTCAGTCTTAACGTAAAACTAAAACTCAGTAGCTGCTCTAAAAATAAATATGTAATAATTCAATAACTTTTGTAAAAATGTTTGTATTTTTGTTTGCGCATGGCACTTAATTGTGTGACTGTTTTTTAAGTATGAGGCTATCAGATCTATTTCCAGGTGTGCAAATGGACAGGCAAGGAGACGATGAGCTCCATGCTTCACATTGCTGTTTAGTTGCTATCGGAAGACTTCAGGTGAGCCACAATAGTCTTTTAACTTATTACATTATTCCTTACACCAAATACTTGTCTATAAAATATAAATCATTCTATTGATTTGAAAATTGTTTACAAACTACTTCAAATTGATAAGCATATGAAAAACAATATTAACATAATTACTCTCAACATTTTTCCATATTTTTTTTTAACATCTTGTTAACACATTGGATGCTGAGAACACGCCTAGCGTGTCCATTTTCATACTAAAAAACAGGTTCAGCATTAAAAGCGTTACACCTTCTGAGCAAAGTGGTTTTTGTTTTATATACCCATTTGCATCATTATTTATTTCCAGAATATACTAAATCATCAAAAAATTCTTTTCTTCTAACTTCAACATGTTTTATAGATGGCACTCACTTTATGATATTTAATCGTCTTCTTTGTTATGTTTGTTGTTTAATCCATGTCTGCTCACAATGTGGAGTATATGGCATACTAATGGAGGTATCTAGACATATTTTTTTCTACAAGAACTGCTTGTTACTCAGTCGCTCAATCTCCCTTTAGTTCGATGAGAATAGGGATAGAAAGGATAAGGCTAGGATAGCTTATAGGATCGGTTGGTTAGGAAGGAGTTTTAAGACAATGGGCCTTCGAACAGGATAGATAAAGTGGCTGAATAAAATACTACTCGTACTTGATCCCGTGAGGTCCACTGCGGAAGCAATTACAATAATAAATTCAAATGCAAATAAATTTTCAACTACGTTTTGAAATATTTCTATTCTAGGTTACCTCAACCCCCAGCACATCAGACCTGGCGAGTTCAAGCGGTCAGGCTGAATTCATCTCACGGCACTCGTTGGATGGGAAGTTCTCCTTCGTTGACCAGAGAGTTGGGACATTGCTGAGCTACACACCGCAAGATTTACTAGGGAAGAGCTGTTTTGACTTCTTTCATCCGGAAGACCAGACACACATGAAAGAGAACTTCGAACAAGGTGAGCATATTTTCTCCATGCATGCATTGAACATGGCCGATACATAGATTTTTTTAATTACAACAAAAAGATATTTCTAGTCAGTAATTCAGAAAATATTATATATGAATTAATCCAGTCAAATTTTTATCATTTTTTAGGTAACCATTTATATTAATTCTTTGTATGTTGTTGACACTATATGTATCAAAAATTTATCAATTTTATTTCTTTTCTTTCCAGTTCTGAAAATGAAAGGACAAGTGATATCATTGATGTACCGCTTCCGAGCGAAAAACAGAGAGTGGGTATGGCTGCGTACTTCAGCGTTTGCCTTTCTCAACCCTTACACCGATGATGTTGAATACATTGTCTGTACAAACACCACAGCCAAGTAAATATTTATTCATATTATTTTTTAAGTTACTTTTCATCCATGTTTTGTTTCAATTTTCACTTCTTTCAAATGTAAAATGTTTCCCAAGTGCCTCATGCTAAAATAAGGGATACTTCCGGACTGGTGATTATTGAATAATAATTGGTACAAGAAATTTGGCAAGAATTAACCGATATATCTCTAAAGTCAGAAATTTTATAATAAAAAAAATATATTTAAACGACACTAAAATCATCACTGAAATGATTAAATTAAAAAAACTTTATACTGTCATTAAAATAGTAAAAATATATGCCAGTATACACCGCCGATATAAATATACTCTTTCCATGAAAATATCCTTTTATTCTTTCTTATAACCGTGTCATCAGGTCGCTGCATTCTGAAGGAGGAAGCGCAGGAGGAGCGGGGGATCCGGCAGCCGGAAACAATGCTCTAGGGGCAGGATACGACTACTCTCTTGCTCAGAGACACAGGGATACGCCATCTGGCCTGTATCATGCGGCACACCATGCGCAACATCACGCTCCCCACCACACCACGCACCACCTTGCGCCAGGACCACAGCAGCTCGTGCATCACGCAGCCATGACGCAAGACTTGCTGGCCGGTGAGTTCCAAAGTAAAACACTTTTATTTTGTTCTTATCTTATTTAGAAAAGAATGTTTCTTATTGGTGATAAGCAAAATTTATTTAAGTACTGGAATTTTATTATGCACTCAATATTTTTGATTTTTAAGAGTTTATTTATTATCAATGCTTTTGTGCAATGTATTAAAAGTTTTATCCAAAAATATTTTCTCAGCTCATCGCAGACTGACTTGTGCCTTATAATTATTTAAATCTCTATAAATATAATATATAATGTGTTCAGATTTTTGGCTATCATCTTTTATATAATACATATATTAATAGTTGTAATATTAAGCAGTTATGGGGTGTAGAAAATATTTGTCAACAGTCAGAAATAAATTTAACATCTCACGTTCTAATTTCAGTTGCCAAGTAGATATAAAAGCGTACGGGAAATACCCGAATACTAAACTCACTCACATTCTTATGTGAGACAGAGACGTTCAGTTATTTTGTTTCATTTGATTTGGTTGCCTGTAATTACTGTTGACGTTGACTTGTAAACTTATTGAAAATATGCCAATAGCTCTCAGACTTTATTGGCTGATGTTTTTTCATGTATTCAGCTATTAACACTTTTTAAATTTAAATATAATTAATTTCGAAATGAATTTTAAATTACTACTGTAAACATTCTTGTTTTTCTGATTTTGTATTCTTATAATTTTCAGTGCTAGGTAAACCAAAGGCAAGCTTTTATAATATTGTTTTGCCTTTGTTATTCCTCCATTATTAATTAATTAATAATGAATTTATTTATTTATGTTTTCTGTGCTATTTCAGGTGGAGGTGGAGGCAGCGGGCGTCCTCCCAGTGGACATGCAGAAGGAGTGTACGCAGGCGGATATGGTGGAAGCGGTGCGAGTGGTGGAGGGGGTGGTGGAGGCAATGATCCTTCACCTTACGGGTCTCCTCAAGCGCCGAACCCTCCACCGCATGCTCCTAACAAACCGCCCAGCCCTGCAGCGCCACACCATTGGAACAACTCAATCAGACAGGTAATTCTTCAATGTGCTTTATATCTTGGTTAATTTACAAGTTCACGTTCAAGGAAAATCTGTTTAATCTATAATATAAACAAATTCATTAATGTTTTTTTATCTTCAATATAAGCAAGTCTACTTTCACATCACATAAAAACACGACAAAATAACTTACATGTCGGTTCTATTATAATTCTAGGGTACAACAGTAACAGAGGGTTACCAATACGGCGGCGGCGGAGGAGGTGGTGGGGGAGGGGGAGCACCTTTATCTCCATCTCGGTCTCCTGCTGCCCCTCCTCCCACCTATGCTCAACTTCATCAAAGACCTTCACATCACCCTCCGCTTCATCATCACCACTACCAACAGCAGCCCAATAACCCACCTCCAGGTAATTAGTATTTTTAAATAAATTATAACTTAATCAATTGATTTTATCAGCTCAATATTTGGTAGATAATGTGTTGCCAAATATTTTAATCCATGTCCACTCTCAATTTGGAGCATATTAAGCCCAAAGATAGCATCTCAATAGAATGTTTAATTATTAGAACTCAAAGTCAGCCGCTGCGGTCTAGTAAACATATGGGTTCTATCAGTCAAGACTTTTTTAATTAAAATCTGAGGTCTGGGGTGTATGTGATGTCATTTTTCCTAGACTTCTTGATCACGAATGAATTATGAAAATTGTCATCAATTCTCCAGAGTGGAAAAGAAAAAGACCATTAGTATTGCTATTTCTACTATACCTGTATTCATATTTTAAATGCTCATGTTAATATTATTTTTTGGATACTGTTCAAGAACAAATCGGAATATTTATGAAATGGAAATAACTCATCTCTCATAATAGTAAAATAATGTTGAGCCATATTTTGTTCTTTCAAAACTGTTCGGCAATCTTTAATGCCTTAGAAAATCTTTATCAAATTAAATATTTTAATGAATTTGAAGTTATATATAAATGTACATGATTTTGGTTCATTCCTTGTAAAATTTTCAGGAATGTGGTCATGGCAAGGAAGCGGCGGTGAAGGAGGTCCCGGTCACCAATCCCACCAGCATCAACCACAGGAGCTATCTGAGATGCTGCAGATGTTGGACCAAGGAGGGGCGACCTCATTTGAAGATCTCAACATAAACATGTTCAACACTAACTTTGAATAAATACTCCGTGGTGCTTTTCATAACCCTCGCCCCATATAAATATTACCGTATGGACGGTTTTCAATAGTTTAATACTCATTATGTAAAGGTACACAACAAAAATTGGGGGATTCAATGTAAACAGTTAACTGTGGATCTTGGGACTCAAAGACGAGATATTTTCAGATTCCTTGGACGTGTTGTATAATTTTAAAAATCTTTAATATTATTTTATTGTGATGTGTGTTTTGTGCAGTGATCGTGCGAGAGAAATTACTTTAATGAGAAGATTGATTTTTAAGTACACCTTTTACTAATTGAAACATTACCGACACTTTTTCAAATAAAAATGCTTTCTTTTTAAGGAAGTTTTAAAAAAATGAATATAATAAATTGTGAGTGGCACAAAATGAAACTGATTTATTTCATAGTTATTAAGAATCATCCGCATTATATTATTATTATATTTAATTAATTAGTTTATCGACTAATCTGGAGTGTGAGATTATTATAAACTTATGAACTTTGCTATATTTGTTTGTAAATGTATTTGATATTGTAACCTTTGACTCCACCTATCGAATTGATTTATGCCCGTTATTAGTTGACTTTTATTTCAGAGTGCTGATCGAACCCCACCCCATTTTGTTGACATTGAGTGATCATGCTTTAATATTTGGCAATGATATGAATAACTGTAAAAATAATAAATGATCTTAGCTCTATAATTCTTTGTTTTCTTCATAAACCCTAATGATCATCCCTACAGATTCCACATTTAACCTGGATGAAATATTGGAAACACTAATAATTTTATTTAAGTCTTCACACAATGCTTATGGCACAAAGTATGTTATTTATTATTCACTTTTAAGGTGTTCACTGTCAATACTTAGTGGAAAGGCATTATAATAAAAATAATAATACATTTTTAGTACTTTTTCCACAAAAAAATTATTTGATCATGACCCGTTTCGCTCATGGCAAGCATTTGCACCAGTTGAAAATGCTCGCCATGAGCGAAACCGGTCCTGATAAAATAAATTTTATGTGGAAAAAGTACTAAAAATGTATTATTATTTATTATTGATAACAAATTTCAGGGAAACAGTATTTCTTATTCAATTTTTTTATTGTAAAAAATAAGTATAATACAGATCGAAAATTCTTACATTAAATCTATCTAAGATAAAAAAAAAAATTATAACAACACAGATATAGTTTGCTTTGATACAAATCCCTTTAAGGTGTTCACTGTCAATACTTGGTGGAATGGTTGTCTTATTGATCTGCAATGTTTATTGCCATAAAGATGGTGAGAAAACTGAATTTTTTAATTAAATGTGGAGGTCTTTGGCCATCTGCCTTATCGGCATCTCTGCTTCAGTTGCTTACAGGAAGTTTTCAATTGACAATTCATTTGACTGTACTAGATGTATTCACGGTTGTGGAGTCATAGTAATCTGGTGATTATTTATTTTTGTTTGAATCAGTGTTGTCTAGGTCAATCCTACTGCCGTTTGTAGCTGATTTCTTGAGCTTGTTTATGGCCATGTTCTCAGTTCTCATCAGTCAAAAGGATAAATCACCATAGTAAAAACATCTAATTGAGAACCTGGAGAGAAAACATGAAAATATTGGTTGTAACATTAATACTTTCAAACTGTATGCACTCAATCTAATTTAGTGGACTATTCATTTCCAAGTTCTATTCACGAGTATGTCAATACCTTAAAAGTGATGGATGACTCGTAATGAATGCTTTGTAAAAGGTACAAAATACTCATTAACAAACTAATTTAGTTATAGCTATTCTCAATCTTATGAACTGAAAAAGATAGTATATAACACTACCATCCATATAGTAAATCATATCAAAGTTATATGAACAAACCAAAACTTTCTCTGTGGTGGTGTATTCCTGTTGTTGAAGTTATCAACCTTTCTTTTCCGTGTGAGTTCTTTCAACATTTATTGTGGCAGTGTTTCTTCCGATGTTTCTTCAGATGTTTCTTCAATGCCTTCCAAGTCCGCCACATTTACCGGTAATATATCTCCCCAAGAACTAGATTTAGCACAGGTATATGCTTGTTTCCCATGTCTTTTAGGGGTAAAAATAACTTCCCTTAACTTTCCATCATCACAACACATTCTGCAAATAGCACGTTTGGATCGTATCATGACAGGCCTGACAATACGGGGCCATGTGAAAAGATTGTCACTGCGTGCTCCCTTGCGTAAAATAATATATGTAAATATCTCCTTTTTATGATCAATCTTTTCTGTGAGTTTCATGCCTACATATGGTACTTCAAAATTGCAAGGAGTATTATCTTCGCTATACCTAGGACAAGCAGAATCATGTGGACAGGGAGCAAAAACATGTCCCACTAGAGGACCTTCTTTTGTATCCAGTATAAAATCTCTGGCTTCGTTCAGCAGGGTGAACCCTGCATTCGTTCCTTGTTCAACCAAAATCATGAAGTCTTTTGTTTTCTTCCACAGTGTTTGAATAGTTCGTAATCTACTATTCAAAGATGGCTGTTCAAACAGAGAATATGCACTGAGAACAACATCATACGGTAAAGGAGTCATAGGTAAAAATTCACGTTGGTAGAATTTTTTTAGTGGTATCTTTCCATTCTCACGGCCTTCACTCAATATAAATCGTGCAATAGTATTCATATCGCTAGACGTATCGACAGTGAAATACTCGTTGATGGAGTGACCCCAACATTCTCTTGCCGCCCATACGCCAGTACCGACACCAGATCCGAAATCGAAAAAACTTTGAGGATGGAAATCTTTTACTCTTAGTTTGATTTCACTAAAGATTTTCATTAATACTGCATATTCTGGGGCAGCTCTGGCTGCCAAATATTGTAAAGATGTATATTTGTCATATGTGATAGGTTTCCAACTATATATGGTCTTCTTCATGTACGACTTAACTTTTTTATTTTGCCAAGCCAACATTTTCTCTACATCGTCTTGACTTTTTCCTTCATACTTAAAATTTTGCGTTCCAAATATATTATTTGCATTTTCTGTTTTTCGTTTAATTTCCCAATGTTCAGCAGGAGGGTGGCGGCCCTTTAAATAATTTATTAAAAGAGCGCTGTCAGCCAAGACGCTTTTGACAGGGTGATCTCCTAAAGACATTTTGACATAATCAACTAAATCTGCCGGCAAAGCAATCCTCTTTCTAGATAAAATTCCTGGGTGGTTTCCTGGTGCTAGTTCATTGTTGGAAAGTTTTTGGGCTATGTCTTGCTCGAGTTCCACTAGTAAAGTATTTTGTTTGGCAGAGAAATAGCGCCGCACGATGTTGTTTGTTCGTATTATTAATTTTCTGCACAGCGGCATTTTGTGTGAAAATTGTACTTCTGTACTTTATAACCCTACAAATTTGACAGTTGAGATTGTATCAGTGTTCAGTGTTCTCATATGCATTTATCTGAACTGCATGCCATTTGTTATCATAGGTGATACTTAGAAATGTAATGTATTTTATGAGAAGTAAGTACCTACCTACCTAACTAACCATTAAAATTGTTTGAACTATTTTTTAAATCAATACAGTACACAAGACTACAGTCAGTGCTCCTCTTAAATATTTTTCGATGAGTCAAAGGATTAGGAAATGTAATATTTCTCATCGGCTCATTAAATGAAATTGTTAATAACACATGAAAATTTATTTTACTCTTTAAGTATGCTGGTCTGTATTCTTTTGTCTTTGTCATATTATGAGTAAAAGTATGTTTACATTGCAACGTTTGAAAAATTTCGTTTTGAAATACATTTTTTTTTGTTGAGGGGTTCTTAAGCAAAGACAAGCTGGCGGTTACTGTTGTTATAATTATCTTGTCTATGATGGAGTATTTTAGCAAAATTCTATTAGGAAATCATACATTGAAATCTGAATATAAGTTTATTGTACATATTATATTATTGTACATTCGTCTATGGCAAGGACACTGGTCTATGGTCTAGGTATTATATTGTCTATGATATGAGCTTCACAGCCATAGACTAAATACTTCACAGCTGACAGATATGTCGGATCCGCGGCTGTCATTGTCGCTTATTAAATAATGTTTACTTATTTTCGCAGTGTGATAAAAATAAACCTGACGATATCTGATGTATTTGAATTTTCCTGAACAGTTTTAATATCGGGCAATTTGCAATAATATTCACTGCGGATTATTTTTATTTGCGCTTTAATGATGGCTCAAACACCACAGGAATTTATTCAGAATGCATTTTCTCCCATGGTTGCTGTAATGAATAGCGCCTTGGTTGATGCTATCGTTCAGAAGAATAACCTAAATTTCGTGGAATTGCTACAACCATTCTGTCGCCTCAATTCAGAAGGTATGTTTCTGTGTATAACTTTACATAATTATAGGTGCTATCTAATGAAATGCAAATACAAGTAGATATTACGTTGATATAATATTACTTCACATTATGATTTCTAAAATAAAAAAAATACCTTATCCTCCTTCTCATGTATAATACGTCTTTGTAGGACACATAAGAGATTCATCAGGAACACAGTGCACTGTTCGAAATTTAAAACTGACAGTGTCGAATGTAAACACTCGACCACCTCAACCAATATTAGCAAGAAAATTTCTGAACGAATCCGTTAATTCTACTTGCAGTGGTACTGTCAATTTACAATTAGGTAAGATTTTTTCCCATAACAATTAAGTAGAAAGTAGAACCTCGATTATCTGGACTCATTGGGAGTAAAAGAAATCCGGATACCTTCTCAATTGACAGGAAAAGAAAAATGCACATAGTTGTGAACAATTTTTATTGATATATTATAGAAATTTAGCAATGTGGCAACGGAAAAAGTGAATGGGTTATGAAAATGAAGAAAACTATTACATAGTGGGATTTACCATGTTTTTACTACTAATATATTTTATATTGCAGGAAATTATCAAATTGATATACCAAATGCAACTCCTTGGTTTGAAACATGGCGAGAAACATTTTTCCATGTTCAGTTTCCGTCCGATCACGAATTTACGAAGCATTTTGTCGCGTGCCTTCTTGTCGCATCCACATCAGAGCAGAATCCCCTGGAGACGATCGGACATATGGCACAGCAATTGTCTCAAATGCAAAATGTCACTCCGCCAAAGCTGCCCAAATGGTTCAATACCAATGTTCTTAGGTGTTATGTGCTGCTCCATGACTCATCGGAAGGAAATATTGATAAGTAAGTTATACTTATCTAGCTTATATAGAGTATTATTATTGTCGTCATGTTTAAGCAAATCTTCCATGTTCATAAATCTTTGGTATTGTTTGTTTTAATACTAAAATTTTTCTAGTTAATGGGTTTAAATCTTTAGAGGATTAGAAACAAAACAAGCAACAGTTCACATTCATGTTATAAGCAGTTTAACTTGATAGTTTTGGTCAGAAAGCACAATATGGAATGCCTGAGAATATTCATTTAGAATCAAACCCCACTTATTCAATGCATCTAATTATTTGAATATAAGAGACCAGATTGTATTACTTTACGATGTCTAAAATTGTAAAGGGGACCTTGGATAAGGCATGAGCTGAATTCCACCTGTCTTGTAGGCTGCCAATGACCATCTTTTGAATGTATCCAGCAGAACTATGGCAGATTTTTTATGATGCCGTTTGCGTTGATTGGAAAGTGGCCTAATATAGAAAGATATGTGGTAAAAAAAATCTAAAATTTTTGTTGATAAATCATTTGTTTCTTTTTCCAGAGCTGAGAAATGTTATGAATCATTGAAGCATACATATGGTGCAGGAAATTGCTTTTTCCTATCAATTAATTCTCGAAACTTGAATGAAGGAGATAAAAGCGTGTTACCTGATCCGTGGAGCAAATACCTGATAAGGCGACCCGACTACAATGTAATTGTTTTTGCATACATACCATTACAGTTGAATAAATTACCATTATCTTGCTTTCGAGTAATATAAACCATTCATTGCAAAATATATTACGTATAAAAACATTATAAATAACTGGTTTTTGGCATCATTAGTATTTCATGCACAAACAGTCATACCTTTTGATATATTTAAAAAGGAAACATTTACTCTACAAAGTTTGAACTGCTATAATGAACATAAACAGTTTTAAACTACAGTAGAACCTCGATTATCCGGATTTTCGTTTATCCGGTTTGGTCAAAATAAACAAAAATATTACAAATTTGCTGATATGCACGTGGCGAACTGCGTCACTGTTTACGTACGTAGTGATGGAATGCAGTCTTAATATTTTGACTTTTTCATTTGTTCTAAAAATAAGTCCTGTGTAAAATATGGGTTAGTCATCGTCCTAAGTCGAAACGCATTCAACGTTCGTTTCTTGAAAAATTGATCACGATTTAAATATTCATTTTTAATATTACTGATATGTCAACGAAAAGAAAACATATCGGAGTTTCATTAAAAGACAAATTGAATATAATCGATGGTTTGAAACAGGGTGAATCGGGACGTTTTTTGTCTAATAAATATGGTGTTGGAACGTCTACGATCTTGGATATAAAAAAACAAAGTGAAAAAATCTTGAAGTTTACCAATTGTTTAGTGTCAGAAGATGGAAGATCAGAGCGTAAAGTTATGAAAACATCCAAAATGAAGAAGTTGAAGAGTGTATTTTTATGTGGTTCATACAAAGACGATCAATGGGCAGCCAATATCTGGTCCATTGAAATGTGAAAAAGCAATATTTTTCAATACAAGATTCAATCGAGATCCCACCTTCAAAGCAAGCTCAGGCTAGCTTGAAAAATTCAAAGGATGACATGCAGTGATGGCTGGTGACGGGGTGCTGGGGGGTGCAAAAGGAAGATTCAACTATTTTTCCATACTACGGAAGAGAAACAGTTGGTATTGCGAACATCTGAATTGAAAGTCCATGCTATAGAAGTGTTTTAAAATCAAATGAATAGGAAAGAACTCTTGCAAAAATGGTTAAATCTTCCTTTGCACCCCCCAACACCCCGTCACCAGCCGTCACTGACGACATGGTATCAGGGAACTTGGGGAACATGGGGAAAGGCTTTCTGCTGACATACCTTCAGCAAACATTTTCATTGACACATTGAAGTTGTTTGTGGAGAAGGAAGGATTCGGCGAAGAATTTATTTACAATACTAACGAAACAGGTTTAAATTGGAAGAAACTACCCAACAAATCTTTGGCTTCAAGATGTGAAAATACAGCAGAAGTGTACAAAACTAGTAAAGAACGTGTCACCATAATGGCGTGTGCCAATGCAGCTGGCAGACATAGACTTCCACTGTTTGTCATTAGGAAATCAAAGAACATTTGCTTACCCCAAGATGCTTCAAAAATATCAAAAATCTTCCGGTTGATTATGATCATCAGAAATAAGCTTGGATGAATGGTGAAATTTTTAAAGGATGGTTTGTAACAGTTTATTCCGGAAGTGAATAAATATCAAATTCCATAGATAAAAGAGGAAAAACGTTATTATTACTAGACAATGCTCCGTCCCACCCATCGATAATTGATTTTTTCTATAAAAAATAATTTATTATTAAAGGTATGTATTAATCTAAAGAAATAAAAATGATTTATACTCGTCTTTTCCTGTCAATTATGATTTTTTTCGATTATCCGGATTTTTATTTATCCGGACTACCTTCATCCCCAATCAGTCCGGATATTCGAGGTTCTACTGTATGTCCAATACTACAAATTTCTAAATATTGCTCTATTGGAAACGTGGGACCCGCGTCTTTTTTCCATGTGTCCAGATTTCCCCCCATTTGAAAATAATAAAATCAAAAAATAAAAATGTGACATTTCATATTTTAGATACAGTTAAATAAAGATTTTTTGAACTGTATTTGGATTCTGAATAGGCTGATGTATATGGTAATAGATATGCCACCTTTTTTGCCATAAAATTTGTTTTGAATTTGTTTGCAATTGTACTTTTAGAATAACCATTTATGTTTAAAGAGTTTGAAAAATATATGAGTGTTGTATAAAATGTGCTGCAAATTTTGGTTTTGGTTGCGCAATATTGCAGAAACTGAATTTTGAAAGCGACTGCAAATAACGGCTTTGAAAGCATAAAAATGTGTAGCCGGTTCGGTATTCGATAATTATTGATATTGCAAATACAGGTTTAAAGTAAGTAAATGCATCATGTCCGGAATATGAAATAAAAGAACAGAAAGGCATGAGTTAATTATGCGTAAATAATAACTGAATTAACCAATTACAAAAGTTTTCGCTGTTTCAGAGCAGATATTTGAACATTTTTTCATTGTCTCGTTCACAGGAGTCCGGCTCTGACAAAGAGAGTCTTCCTCGAACGCCGGCTGATACCAGTGCAGTGACTAGTATGCCAACCAATCTGGGCGATATGCACTCTCTGAGCAGTTCAGTGGGGATGCAGGTGATGGAAGGTGGCGCCGTCACAGTTCAGGTTCATCCGCTGAGCCCTTCAGAGGAGGCTGGCGCCTTTGATGCGGCGAATAGCTTGCAGGTTTACATCTGCCGCTTTCTGTCGCTCTTTAGCTTTGGAATGTTGTCGCTTCTGATAATTATTGTTCATGTCTTTATGGGGAAATGTGTTGTTAATTATATGCTCATATGTGAATTTCTGCTGAAATATAAAAAAAAGCGCTTCTCAATAAAATCACCAATAAAATTAATATGTATTCTGTTATCGTTACCTTTTAACACTTATTGTTATATGCAAGTGGAATGTGTTCAGTTAATCAGGATTTAACGTAAGAAGGAATTATGAATTTTTATAAAACTTGTTATAAAAATTGTTTTATGGAATGCTGTCATATGGAGCACGGAGTACTATTTATCTTAACTAAAGGCCTGTGTTTTGCCTGTTACATTCATAAATACACTGAAATCATTATTCTACCCTCTTGCTCGCCATGTTTGCATTATCTCCTTTCAATAGAATATATAGTGGTACCTCGAGATACGAGTGCCCTAACATACGAGATACAGCCGTCAAGCAAGCGAAGTCTTGCTTTGAAATACAAGCAACATTTGAGATACTAGGAACGGTCGGGTATCTGAGTGCGCTTTGCGTATATGTAGAAGGGGTGCATATGAATGTATTGGTGGCAAATCCGTATACATATGTATATCTGTGTTGGTTTTGGATTCTACTTCCACTGTCAAACGCTATGAACCTACTATAAAAAAAATACTTCGCTCCTTCTCTTTTTCGCAAAACCGACAAATCCCATACGTAAGACATAGATGGCGCTATACAACTGCTCCACAACGCCACATTTTGGGGGCTGGAACGGATTAATGGCATTTCAATTAATTTCAATGGGAAAAATTACTTTGAGATTCGACTAAGGTTACGGAACGAATTAAACTCGTATCTCACAATTTTTTTCCTACTTCCACATATTGTTCCTACTTAGCCAAAAGAGCGTTAGTAACATTTTGGTGATTCGATTCACAAAAATGTTCCAATACCTCGAAAGAAGTGGTAAAAAAACGAAGTTGTTCTAATTGACACAATACTTTTTCACTCTTTTTGTTCTCCTGAAATGTAGCTTGGAAAGCGCAATATATTTTGTAAAAATCAAGACCGATTTCGCTCATATGATAACAGGGTTATTTAAATGAACTTTTGGTAAAAAAAATATTTTAAAACCTATACTGAATTGCTTTATGTGGGTATTATTGCCATTATCATCCTTCTGATGAGTTTGACAGTGTAAATGTATGAGTAAAATTGCACATTTATAGAAATTAGATAATCACATTATAACATTGATAATATAGTAAAAAAAATACATTCAAGCATATTTTGATGAAATAATTACTTTAGAAACACACTAAATAGCTCTGTACCCCTTAATTTTTTTGCAGTCTGAATCCATGGTAACCAGCATTGAAGGAGAAGGCGGAATCATCAATCCAAATGTATGGGAGCCTACATCACCCAATGGAGGCATTGGTATTGTTCATGGACTCAATTTAACCACCCAAGACATAGATAATATCAGAACTTTTGTACAGGATTTTGCTTTGAAAGCATTGCTGCCATATTTTGAGCGTCAAGTATATCAACTTCAGGATGTGGTAAGATTAATTATTATTTACTGTTGTTTATGGTATTTTTAAACATGCTTGCGTTGTTCTGTGTTAATAGCATTAGCTTGATGCACATTATAATTAGGGACTGAAAGGAGCAGAAAACTTTTGTTTTTGTTAGTGGTGGAAAATAAAAATGAAACCAAGGTGGGATAGTTTTACTGGGACAGGCGGTGAAGTCAAGTAGGCTTATTTTGGCAGTCCTCTTACAATAGTTATGTTGAAAATTAACACAATATACAGCAATGGAAATAATGCCACAAATTAATAGGTATAGATAAATCTGTTTGGGGATTCAGCACAATCCATTAGACTTTGTCAAACAGCAGTGAAGTTTCAATTATAAACACAAACAAAACAAAAACTGTTAACTAAATACCACGTGTTAACATTGAGAAAGCAAGTGAACAACATGGTTGCGTGTGGGTTACTGTAATCGGAAGGATTTTTCAAAATTAAACTTGACTTCTATGAATTAACTATATGAATTTGCCCGCTCTCTCAACATTATTCTTGCTAAGTATCTAAGGCGTCTCAAGGCTAGTTTTAGTGCAACCTGCAAAACAGGGTAATGTTACATGTTAAATTCAACCGGAAACCCACTATAGAATGAAAAAATGCTTTTGATGGTTACAAAATTTTTTAATAATTTTTCAGATATCCAATAAAAAAGGAGTGAGTCGGTCTTTATTAAGTGCAACTAAAAGATGGTTCGGTACAAACAAGCCTGGAACGAATGCACCGGATAACTCAATTATGTAAGTAATTTTTAGTCATAGGTAACTGTTTAGCTTTAACCAGGTGTTGAGTTAAAGTCTCGCCGTAAACCCAATTCAATTTTTTTTGGAATACAGCAGTCACTTTTCAGGTGTTCAATGTCAATACTTGGTTTAAGCAGTATTTAACTATTCCAACAATATAGATGCATGGATATTTTATTAGGTATTCCCGGAATTAATGTCTTTTTTATTCATTCATTTATTGACATTCCTTCTATTCACAAGAGCAGGTTTTATTTCTTACAACCTTGCATTAAACTTGCCCTTCTGTTCACAATAGAGGGCTGCGGTAATAGTTTGCCCTTGTTTTAAAACTTCATAGTAAATAACACCTTTCAAATCCCACCACCCACACAATAATGCTTTCGGAGGATGTAGTCCTGGTTTTGGGGTTGGATTTGGAGTTTGACCCCGATTTAACCATTTTTTTAAATATATATATGCAGTAATATATGCAGCAACTGAAGTGTTTGATGGTTTGTTTCAACAGATACATAGGTGATTGTGCAGAACTACAGTTGAGGCGATTGGGCGACATCTGGTTCATGCTTGGCCAGTGGAATGCCGCATTTCAAGCTTATCACACTGCCAAACGGGAGTACAGTGCTGACGGCGCATGGCTATGCTATGCTGGGGCTCTTGAAATGGCTGCACTGAGTGCTTTCATGGGGAATGAGCCCTCGAGGAAGACATTTGACTATATGGAAGAGAGTATTATGACGTACATGAATTCTTGCAGGTACCTTATCTGTTATTTTTAATCATTGAATACATTGATTATAGTATTAGCTGTGATATTTCAGAGGCATTGTTCATCATAATTTGATTGTTTGTATCTTCCTAGGTAGACTAATTTTGTGAATTAGTTAGCATTCATATTGTTTTCTTATTACTTTATTTCTTCTGAAAAATTTTGTTGAATTGGTGGTATTTGTATAAATAAATCAAAATACATTTTTTTTGTCAACTGAAATCTCAAATCAATCCATAAGTATAGAAATAACAGTATCTTGTAGCTGATTTATCTTCATTTTTTCCTGGGACTTAATGAACTGATGATGAAATCTTTCAGAATGCCACAGTATGCTGTCAGAGCTAGTTTACTCTCAGCTCAGTGCCTCACCAGTAAAGGACTTCATGGGGAAGCCGCCAAACAGCTCATTAGGATGACTTCTGAAGACTGCGACTTGCGTAGCGCAATACTTCTGGAACAGGCCGCGCTCTGTTTCCTGGCTGGGCCGCTTCGAAAAGCTTTGCCTAGAAAATACGCTTTTCACATGGTGCTCGCTGGTCATCGATATTCTAAAGCCGGACAGAGAAAACATTCGCTTAGTTGTTATCGCCAAGCATATCAAGTAAGTAAACAATAAATCTTACTGTAACTGTTTTTCAGCATTTTATCCCTATTGAGTGATGTATTTTACTGTTATTACATTGGTTTGGTTTCTAATTCTTGAGATTTAGTCCAAATGGCTACCCTAACAAACTGGTGGTCCCATTAAGCGGAATCATCTTTATTTCATTTATCCTTGACGCTTGGCACGATACTGAAGTTTTTAAAAGTACCATTTATTCAAATTAATAGGTATATCGAGGTGGAGGATGGCGATTAGCAACTGATCACATCGAATTTGCAGTCGGCCGATTGGCAGGGCAGGTGAAGTCGTGGGAAGCAGCTACCCAAGCGCTATCCTCTTTGCTGGCTCCCAGATCTTTACAACCTCCTCCGCAGCAAGCGGCTTTCTTAAGAGAATATCTTCATGTCCATCAGGTTAAAATTAATGTCATTACTAAAATCTATTTTTTTCAAATGCAAATTGGTTACAATTGCTTTATTGTACTATTGTAATTATATAATCATAGATATTTTGTTGTAACGCCACAAAAGTTGACAAAAAAATCCATTTCAGCAATGGATTGTTCACGAAAGTGATCAGCAGGGCATTCTACCTGTTCTTCCCGTCCCGATCCTGGATAGCAATATGACAGCTGTTCTTTGCGGCGGAGAAACTCCTGCTCTTTCTCCAGGCCGACTGGCTGCTTCCGGCACTCCATTGATAGCCGCACCCCAGTCTTCCGATAAACCTTGGGGCTTGCTTGAAGAAATGCTCTTATATAAGGCTAGAGGCGCTCCTCCGATGATCTTCAAACCTTCTCTGTCACTGTTCTGCAGCACCACTGATAACTCTACGAATCCAGTTGCTCCTCAAGGAGGTAAAATTTAATTTATTTTTCATATTTACCTGTTGATTTTTATGTTGATCAATGAATATAAACTGCTGAATGTTCAAAGTGAGAATGCATTAGATACTTTCATACTGATCAGGACAAGCATACATGCTGTAGCAAGCTATTGAGCAGTCAGCTGGCAAATGGATACACAAGATCTCTTTGTCTTCCTTCACCCGGGCATATTTACACTTTTTATTGAGATGTTTGGAATTAGAACTCCCAGGATGAGTGATGGTAATAATTATCTACTTGAGTTTGGAACTTGTTATGAACATTTTGAGCACTGTTATTGTCGTAAGAAAAAGTCTGTAAAAACTGACTACATCTTCCAGTAAGTATAATGAAGAATCAAAGAGGTTTGTATGGGAAAAACTGCTTTTTAATCACAATCTTCAGTATCTCTGGCAAAACTTTTTTTCTTACTTCATGTAATCTGATCAATACTATTTATATTTCAGAGCCAATTCACGTATTAGCCCACCTTCAAAATCCTTTGCAAATAGATGTAACCGTCACCGACGTCCAGCTTTTGTGGCAGTTTAAGTCACAAAAGAATAATTCAACAACCGAAGGTGCAGCGAACGAAACCGTGTTTTCAAACGAAAGTTGCGTGGCCGCTGTGAGAGAGTATGATAAGTCGGTCGTGGTAACGCAGAAAGTTCCCATCCTCGTTATGCACAGTGATAAATTGACTGGCGTTTCGCTGACCCTGACTCCGCTTCATCCCGGGGAACTTTCTCTTGTCGGAGTAGCGTATAAGTAAGTAAACACGTAAAAGGAATATTTACACTGTCATTTTGCAGAGTGTTTTGAACTTATTTGTATGTTTCTTTATTTCAAGGCTCTGTAATCCGATACCTGTCGGGGAAGATGCAGTTTCCGCCACGGGAATGTCGGTTTTAGGAAAGCAGGTGTTCAAAATAAGAGGGCCCAAATTAAAAGGAATCAAAGAGAGCTCAACTGAATCGCAATATGGTGTTGATAAGCGACTTGATATAGTTGTTGTACCGCCTGCACCATGTCTGCAGGTAATTTTTATAATTCACAAAAAATCATGTTATATTTATGAATCCGCATTATATTCAATAGTATCAAATAATATGTACCATTTTTTTCCTAGAAGTCAAGTCCATTCTTGCTTTCCCAATGATTAAACACACAGCCCTGTTATTGACTCACATTAATTAATTAATATGATTAAATATTGAAGTTTAATTGTGAATTTAATTTTCTTCTACAGTAGCATAGACAACAATTTATTACTGAACAATGAGCAACAATTCTAAGCTGGAAAAGCAAAAATTTTAGTACCGCTTACACTACAAGCATTGTTGTGCTCAGTTGACAATGCTTGCGATCAAATCTGGTCCCGATCATTATTCAATATAATATGTGGTATTAGAAATTGAGCTTGATTTATTCTAAAAAAGCTATACATTATTTTAATTTTTATTTGAATGATGAGGTGAATGGAGGAAATCTTGGTTACCAAAATTAAATCAAATATCATCCTTGACGAATTTTTTTATAAAATGTAATTGACTGGATAATTTGAATTAAATCCAATTGAGTTGAATAGGTCAAATTTACAAGTATGGAAAATATTTTACACTGCCAAATCCAATTTGGCTAAACATTCAGGAAAAATTAATATTTGTTTGGTCGTCATTCTTTCAGGTAACATTTACTGAAGTAAGTCCGCAACTGTTGTGCGGAGAGCTTCAACGAGTAAACGTAGAATTCCGTAATGCTGGTCGAGTGGCCTTAAAGTCATTGTATATGGCGACGTCACATCCTCAACATATTTCTTTATCGGTGGAAAATGACATTCCGTTTACAGCTCTTTTGGAGTCCAGATACTTAAAGCCTCCTCTCATACAAGGTATATATCCTTAAACAGCATCTATTTATTGATTTGTTGAAATCAATATTTATCAAATTATTTATGTGATAAATATGTATCCATGCGTTTGATTAATTTTATCTAACGATAGTTACATATAATGTTTGTATAATTTTAAAATAGAATCATATAATTATTTTTCATTGTAATCTTTCTTTAAACATCTGGATTCAAATGTAATAGTATTTTTTCTCATGGATTTTGTAGATGAACGTCAACAGACAATGGATAGAGAAAAGCGAATCAGAAACAGACATTGCGTTAAAGTTCTGGACACATTAGGGGCAGGTCAAGTGCACACAGCCGTCCTATGGTTGCAAGCTCCTCTCCAAACTGGCAGCCATGTTTTAAATGCTTTGTTTTATTACGAGAATAGTCAAGCCAACTCTTTGCCCAAGCACAGACTTCTAAGGCACACATGGAATATTCAGACACTGGTATGTTTCACATTATTTTTTTATTATCATTCATATTTCACACTTAATAAAGGCTATATGCTCATATCATTTCTGTGATCTGCCATATGCAGTTCCTAATTTAAAAAAAATCTGTGTTCTTCCCTGAGACAGTGTAACATAGCAGCTGCTCATATACATTTTTCTTTTATGAGATATAAATTTCAATTGCAGGTTTTATATGTTTTTATTTTGTTAGAATAACAGTTAAACTTTCGTAACAATATCCTATGAGTGATTATTAAATTACTGCCAAAACACAACCACGGTCCATTTTTCAGACACCTTTATGCCGAACGCATTTTTTAAAAAATAACGCAGCTGTTAGGTTTATTATTTTTTACGTGGCATATTTATGTGTAATTGTTTTAAAGCGTAAACCTTATCAGGTGTTAATTGAAAACAAATAACAAAGTGTATTAAATAAATTGTATGGATATTGAGTCTTATTGACCGGACGCTAATAAATATGATAATAACAACGCATATATATGTGAGATGACCTCAGTATCAAGACACTGACTTAGCAATTTTAATCATGTTTGATATGTCATTATACTTTTTACCAATTAAATGTGAATATATTTAAAAATGAACCGTACAATTTTTGTTTTAGGATTCCGTTCAAGTTTCCGCAACTCCAAAGCAATCATTGAGACCAGATAAAAATAATTCAAAATACGAAGAAGCTCTCAATATTCCAATTCAAGTTAAAAATGCCAATCAAATACATCACGGTATCCTCACCACGGTGACGATACAGCAAGTGTCGTTGCTCAGCCAGAGTTGGACGCTCGACGGATTTGTGCCAATTCATCAAGACATTAAAACCCTTCACAGTCAAGAAACTTTACACATGATAATGCGCGCCAGAAGAAGCTCGGCTCTTAGAAAAGACGGTGAAGTAGTTTCGTCCGATGTGAGCCTCGATCACAATTCCAATATCATTTCTATCAAGGAGAAGCCTTATGCTAATTTTGTCACCGATTCCGCTTCCCCGTTTGACGGAAGCGAACTGTCCAACGAAATGTGTAATCTAATAGAAAACACTGCCTTAGATAATCAATCGATCAATTCCACGTTAGTAATAAGATGGAAAGCGGATATCACAGAAAATGGAGGACTTCAACGCGTCGCCATCGGTCAACATCATATAAACCTGAATAAGTTGAATATAAAAATGTCCAGTATCGTTACCGTCGATGCGCTGAGAGGCAGCGAAGCCGCCCCGATTAAATTATTTGGAAGCGAAGTCCCCGCCGGTATCCTCAGCAGTTCTAGCAAGATGAGCCTGTCCGAGGAGGACGAGAGGCTCGTCACTTTCACATTGGAGCACCGGCTTGAAGTTGGACATAATTTCCAAAAGCATCGCATATGCTTAGTGCCGGTGAAAGTTCATTTAGTCAATTGTTCAACTAAATCTGTAGTAGCCATCATTTCTACAGATACATCTAGTCCAAAAAGGTAATATCATTCTTTATCCAGTAAACCATTTAAAATTACCTCTCATAATGTACTTGCTTGTAAAAATATCATATAATTCTATTAACTTTATAAGACTTCCATATTGAGCAACAGAACATTAGAGTTTCTATTTTTATAAAACAAACCAGAAAGATACGATTTGAGTAAAACAGACCGAAAATATTTTCAAATAATTTTTTTCAGTGCTTAGATAAAGTTTGAGGATGTTTTTTAATAATGTGCTTGAAGATTTCTATTTCCAAAATAAAGACAAGCTTATGAACTAAATTACATTCCTTCGAATGTCTTCAATCCAGCTTATAATTTCATTGTTGATAATGTTTGTTTTTATTATTTCTTTCAGTCCGAACAGTAAATGTGCTGGAGTTACTTGGGTAGGCGCTGGTGGAAATGACACAGGAGGAATACAGGTGCCTTTGGCGGGTCTCGACAGTGCCAATGTGCCACTGCAGGTCGCTTGCACTTTCCCCGGGACCTATTCGTTAGGCAGCATCCTGAAAGTTTCCTGTAAGATAAAATACGATGAACAATTCAGCGATTCCATCATCCAAGGTCATAATGCCTGTTCCACTCTGATCGTTATTCAGCGAGATTGAAAGGACAATCCGGAGATTCCGTATTCTACTTCGATTACCAGTCTACCCCGTGCGGTTTTCAAATGCTATTAAAATAAGACATCCAATATTTAAATCATTTTATAATGTATGAAATTTAATTTGGATGTCTTTAGATAGGATTCATAACATGTTCCACGGATCGAAGAAAAAGTGCTAAGCCGGTTTGATCACTAACCAAACACGCAACTTCTAATTATTTTTAATACTTAAATTAAAGTTATTGTGTGCTATTATTTTATGCTGTTATATTGTGTATATAATAAAATATATTCAATAATATAATTTTTTAATGTATATTGCGTTCAATTACCGATGCCACACTTTGTTGTTTCGTCAATAAGTTTTATTTCTTTTTTTAGTATGGGTACCTAATAGTTTTATGTGTCTCATGAAAATGGTGCAAGTTTAACATAATTAATTAGATTCATAAAAGATATGTACATGATTATGTTGAAATAGTGTTTCTGTTTTGTTGTTCAGATTTTATATTCAAATAAAGTCACGAGCTTATGAATGCCATGAATTAATTGAGTACACAGATGTATAGTAATACATTAATGACATTCCCACATTTTGGGTTCTTTCTTTCAATTTTTCATATTGTTGAACCACCTCCCCTTAATATTGTAATATTATCATGAATTATTTCAGTCTCATCTCACGTGCTCTTAATAAAAAATGATCGCAATGTTTAAAGATCTCTTCAAGATGTGACGTAGAAGATGATTTAAAATTTCATATTCATACTATTTGAAATAAGTTGATTAGACAAAAAAAAACATGTGTGTGAACAGGCATGCTGTGAATCTTTCTCTTTCTCACTTGATCACATGTTGAGTAAAAGAAGAGAATGAGATATCAGTGCATGCTGATGCTCTTCTATCCTACTGATTCATATGCAAGTGAGACTGTAATAGAGATAATAACTACCGTACGCTGATGCTGCATAAGTATTTTTTATTATTTTTTGGATTTACAGTAGAGCAATGGGATCAAAGTCAATTATTATATTGATTACCATATTTTAGAATGCAATATTGAATACAGACAGATGTATTCATCGTGGCTTAATTTTTCAATCACTTCCAATAGAGTAATATTTACCCGTTCGTAATTTTTTATAATTAAATATACCTGCTGTTATAGGAAACTAGTTATATTGAATACATTTGAAAGAACAATTAATATTTTATGAATGAAATTTAACATTAACAGCTCATGAAGCGTCCGAATATATTATACAAGTCTTTTTCGACTTTTAATCCAAAATATGTAAAAATGTTGACATGTGTGGTGTGATATATTTTACAATACATCACTAGCCAAATACTTGAATACATTTTAAAAAGGTGATAGGGATTATCTGATTTCTGATGTATAGTATTATCCAGTAATCATGGACAGAAGACAATTTTAAATAGTCTTTTCAGTTCTCTTCATATGATGCAAAAACATTGTAATTCAAAGCGATATCACCATTTGAATAGTGTTATTTTATTGAAAATACCATGGATTCTCAACAAAAATTGAAATACACTAACGGACACATTAAAAATAATTTAATGAAAACATATGTAGCTATTAAAAATTAACGATATTGATATTTTGTGGCTAAGATCATATTGGCAAATACCTAATGTATAATAGTAAAATTATATACCTGATGAATGATAACACTGCCTTTGTACATCTACCGAATAAATATATTCTTAGAAATAAATTTTCTTCTGTAAGTATAATAGTATAAAGTAAGATTCTATTCTATTCCTGTATTACGTTATCCTTAGTTCAAATTTTAAAAACTTTTCCTAAAGAATTTATTTTAATTCACAATAATCAATTAATATTCCTTTTGTATTTCTGTAAAATCTGCGCTTTAAATTAGTAATTCATTCCTGCATCAATTTATTTGTATACTTCATTCTCTTGCAGATTGTTTGGTGATTTCAGGTATTATGAAAGACATTATTTTCAATCTAGTTTAGTTTACTTTTTATGGTTAATAAAGTCACTTCCTTGACAAAGTTCAATTATTTTTACTTTGCATTCTCAAAGCTGCGAGCATAGTGATTAATCTTCTCTTATAACAACAAGTCATTTAGTGTTAATTATATATTTAACGGTGGATATTTTTATGAAGGTAAATTGTCAGACAAATTCTGCACCCTTTTTTGAGTGAGTAGAGAGTTGTCGAATCCAAAATTCTCACATGAATTGGAAAGTAATGCCATTGAAGAAATTATTGCAATAATTGGCATTATGCCAACTTGAATTTTATGTAACAATCACAATTATCTAAGGGCATCTTTTTTAGAGAAAATTTTGAGACTAACACTTTTGTACTAAAATTACACCCAAAGTATAAAATAAAAATATTTGTGGCTCATATTTTACTACTGTAGAGGTGTAAATTTAAAATAGTTTAATAATACACTGTGAAAGTTTCATACTACATTTAATATGCATATTTTATTGATCTGTTCATAAATTGCATTATTTAACGGTATCTTAATGTATTCTGTTTAAAGCAGATAGAATTTAAAATATTCATAACTAAAACATCAATTTGAGATTCTCCAATTGATCCATGGAGAGAAATGATTGAGTTGACATTTACTTGCCAGACCTCCGTTATAATAGGTTCAAAATATCAGAGTGTTGAGTTCTACAAGAATTATCGTTGATAGCTATTTCAGCATCACACAAATAACGACACATATTTTCCTATGAAAGGGGGATTTTTCACTATTTTTACCTTACTAGAATTATTAGAGATGCAGATTAGTTTTCAATTGAATGAATTTCTTCCTTGTTATGAACACATTATTATTTACATTCACATGTATACAATTAAATATTTTTTAGTATATTTTAACCTTGGAATTTAATTTATAATGTAGTTGAGTTTTGTCCCACTTCAGAGAAAGGATGACTTCTTTACAGCATTTTTATTACATCAGTATTTATCATAATATATTTTATTTCAATATGATGCAATTCAATTTTTGAACACTGCTGTTTAGATTTTCAGGGTTTTCAGGCATTCAAAGTGCACGGATGAACTTCGACTGACTCATGCTCAGTCGGTTGTTGGTAACATAACTTTGTTAAAAAATGCTAACAAAATTTGAGTAATTCAAATTTTATATTGAAGATTTACCAATGTCCCACAGTCGACAATGATGCAATTCTTTGTCATTATTTTTAATTAAAATCATATGACAGTAGAGCCTTGATAAGGCAGTAAATAATGGCCGTTGTTCGAATGGCATTTTTTTATTTATTGGAAATTAACCAAAACAAAATAAATTCACACGTTAATCAATCATGCTCGGAACATTGCTAATAAACGGTTAATCTTGGGTTTAATCCCATTCAACAGGATAACAATTTTCCCAATTGACATGTTGAGGTTTTACCGTACTACTCTGGTAATACTCAGTTCAAATTCTTCAGTATAATCATTGAAATTTGAGTAGTGCTCGAAGAGGATATAATATCATCTATTAAAAGGTTTTCTTTTTCATACACTTATGAATACATGTTCCATCATTCTTTCAAAGAAGTCAATATTATTGTTCAAATATGTCTTTCATTAAAAGTTAATAATTACCAATTAAGCATATTTTGTTTAAAAAAATAATTAATTAGTTAATAGTTAAATAGAATTTAACTAAATTATAAAAAATCATATTTTACTTGTAATATATGGATATAACATAATATGTAGAACTTTAAATTTGTCCATTAAATATTGTTATTCACTACTATTATTTTTTGTACAGAGAAAATATAAAACTGAAATAAAAAGGCATAAATAATTGAAATATTTTTTTATTTGAATGGTTTTAGATTTACATATAGTAAAGTTGTCAAATTTATTGATTATTGATGGGCGATGCTCAAATTTAAATTACTCACTCCTACACCATCCAAAGTTTTACTTGATAATCTGCTACTAGGGAAATTAATCTACGGAGTAGTCATTTGGTTTCCCGAAAGGTCCCTTCAGTGCATCAGGGCAATCGCGTAGTATCAGCACACCTGACGACTCTAATATATTTTTTTTAACCATATCCGCTCCCAATGTGGAGCATATGCCCTCATAATGGAGTTTATCTAAAACAAAAATATATATATTAAAGAAGTTTTTCTAGAAGAACTGCTTGTTACTCAGTTTTTAACCTCTTTTTTTTCAAAGAGAGTGGGGATAGAAAGGAGAGGAATAGTGGCTAGCTAATCACTATTGATATGTCTTGTTTTTAAGATCGGGTGGGTTTGGGAGGGAATTTCATACGGCACTGGCATCCGTGTCTTCCAACAGAATGCGATTGAAAAATTAAACTGGCCAGACTGGACTTAAGCCTGTGAGCTCCGCAAACAGAAGTCAGCGACGTTGACACTCGACCATGTACCAGAATCATACATTACAGATACTGTTGACCATGATTATATTTTTACACAGTAGCTCGCTCAGCCTACCGAAATAAATATAAGTATAGTTCTAGGACAGTTTGTTAGGTGGACACACTTTCACAACACGGTATGTATACTTATTAATTGATTTGTGGATTTGTGGAAGGCATGGATGCCTATGATGTTTAAATTCCCTCACATAGCCAACAATAAGGGCATGGTGAAAGCGATTAGCCATTATTTAACTTGAGAAGTAATTTTGATCTAGGTATCTGAAGTATAATTATCAGTGCTAAAGTGGATACCTGTTTTTTTACATGAAGAAACTTCGAGCTGGTAACCTTCTATCACAGTGGTCCTTAACCGAGGGTGCAAAAGTAGCCTCAAACACTATAGAAAGGATTAGATAGTTTATTTTGCAAAAAAAATCTAAATAAAAAAAGGAAATACATTTTTCAATGGGGTGCGGCTCATTTAAAATGTTAAGAGCCACTGATTCACATAAGTAAACAATATTTGATATTCAAGAAAAAAAAATTGTTCATTTTACGAGGTATTTGGATGTAAATTTTTTATGATGGAACATAAATAATGACAAAACATTCAAAAAAAGTATTTCATTCTAAACATTTCATTAATGTATTTGTTTTTTTATTAAACTCTTTTATGACAAACATGTTTCTTTTTACATTGTTGCCCTGATTTTTTTGTTATTTTCATAGCTGTACCCTGCGCGCGTTGCTACGCCACCAACTAAAATAAATTTGAAGGAAAGACATTACACAAATATTCAATTCAATTTGCATGTATTCAATACTCGAGAAATTTGTAAAAAATAGATATCAATTTTTGGGGGAGGGGGGTTGTTTGGCGGAGTGGGGTTTGGGGGGCGTATGGGAGGGTAGGCCAGAAACCTTCGAAGAAGTGAACTCGAATAATTGGTAAAGTTTAAAAAAATAATTTGGGGGTTGGAGGTTGGGGGGAGGGGTTGGTAGGCCAAAAACCATTGCGGGAGTGTACTCAATAAATTTGTAAAGTTTTACATCGATCGGTCGAGCGGCTTAGTAGTCCATAGCGGAAATACAGACAGACAAACATTCATTTTTATATATATAGATAGATGAACAATAAAACAGGTTGTTGAATAAGATACTTACCTTTTAGCTGTCATTGGACCCAACTATATAACGATTACAAAACTAAATGTTTATAATCATTCCATGATTATTCTCTTCATACAATAATTATTGTGTGTAATACATGTGTACATTGTGAAAATAAAAAAAAAAAGTATTTCCTGGTTTTAAGATTTTATTCAAAAAGTGTTATTTATACATTGTCTATTAAAACTTGATGGCTCATTTACACACATAATTTATCATATATATATGGTAAATTAATATGTAAACGATTTAAAAAAACATTATAATTCTAGTAATCAAATATTGATCAAAAAATTATATTCAACTTATTATAAATATATTATTAATTATCTAGGGGGTATTTTGGCTATTCATCCGAAGAGCAACTTCTTCTTCAGGAGCAATTTCTTCAGGAGGAGGATCTTGATTTGGTTGTTATCTCCGGGCTTGACATTGTAACTCTCGCCACCGTAAAGACTGGCTGAAGGGTCGGTGTCATCGTGGGGTCTGCAAAGTGCCAAGACGGCAAAGCAGAGGAACACGCACAAAATCTGCCAATAAAAAGAAAATGAGTTAGTAAATTGAGTACTACATGGCCATTTAAAAATATTTAGCCTTAGTTTGGTTGAAGATTTTAAAGCCATTGGTAAACTTATTCTGGTGATAAAATAATAATACAATAATAAAGGACTACGATAGAATTTACCTGTCAATCTTAAATGTATGTTCAAAAGAAGAACGATATTTAAATATCGAAAACGTTTGTCAACTACCTATTTCAAAACAAATGCTAGAATACGATAGTTTGTATTGTAAAAATGTGAAAAGTGATATATCGTTTTTGGATTTTCCGACTGATTAATATTGAAGAAAGTTGTTTCAACAGTTAAGTCAGACAGCAATATGCATTTTTTTGCGTAAGACTTTCAAAGTCGTTAATATAAACATGATTTGCACAACTTTGTATTCGTTTTTCGAATTTCTAATATTTGTTTGGCATTTAAAATAAAATTATCGACTACAAGGACGAATAATTTCGCAGATTAAGTCATAGTTTATAATTTTCGGTGTATCGCGTATGTGGGTATGTTATTAAAATATTTTGATTGGTTAACAGAATATACACAATCAAATACGCATAATACATAAATTATCGTTTGAGTTCTTGTTGATATTTTTTCCTTTACGGAAGTACGTGTTTGAATCCCAAAACTGTACCTATGTAGATAGCGATCTTTTTTTATGGTGAGAAAATATTTATATAATAGAGTTGCACGATAAGAGATTCCAATTTATCGATATATCAATTGAATTTCAAGAAATTTTAACTTTGCATATCGAATTTTGAATCACATTAAAAACATTACGACTTAGTAAAAGAGTGAAACATTTTTTAATAATATTTATACAAATCCGTAGTATTTACTTGCCAATTAGGATTATTCACATGTCAAGTGTTTATAAAAAAACGTATTTTCTCAAATTTCTAAATTATTATAAAAGCAAATATCGTTTGGTAATTACTACTACTAAGGAGGTACACATTACGGATGTATGTTTTGTTGAAAGAACGCTGTACTGTTCTTGACATTGAGTTTTTTTTAATAAATAAACATAATAATGATTATTTGTATACTGATTAATTTGATAACATGATGTTAACGTTCACAATTTTATTGAGGATTGTCGAATGATTCTAAAAACGTAAGTTTTTCTTTAGGTAATGATTTTATAAGTAAATGAAAAAGGCCAAACACGAGTAAATAATTATAGTTGGCAGATGAAAATAATTCATCTGGATAGAATTCAAGACGAGTGAAAATTTTACCATTTAAAAGGACATGAATTCTGTTGGACAGAATAATGAATCTTGGTCGATTATGCAGACAGATAACACTTTCGGTAAGATAACTTATTATCCTGTTTCAAATAAATTTGTAAATATTATATTAATCGGGAAAAAATAAACAAATACTATTCAAAACGAAATCTTATTTGAATATGTTACTTAAATAATTAGGAATGTTTGTGAACAATAAGGTATTTATAGTACATGTGCTGCAATAAAATGGGCGCTCAAACAATAAATTAATTGAATCGAGAAAAATGATTTTAGTTTTAATAAAATTCATGATTTTTATTTTCTTGTACATATTGTATTACTTAAAAGCACATTATGTGAAATTTTATATGCCTTTAATGTAAAGCTTTAAAATTGTATTGTCATTCAGAGTACTCCACACAATGGATAGTCAAAATATTCAGTTATATATATTTTACAAATTTAAAGATTGAAAAAAAATATTTTCACTATTTTTTCACAGATAAGCAAATTTTTGAATAAATTTTTAAATTTCGAATTTTGAATTTGTTTAATGCTGTAAAATTTTATTTCACTCGGTGAACAACGATATTAAAACAAAATGTAAATGTTAATAATATGTTTTTAGGAACATATTGAAAAACACTTGTATTGTCGCAAGCACTTTATAAAAATGGCGCCGAATAAGATCACATTCGGTTGAAATTTTACTGAGAAAGTAATTTGTTTGTATTGAAGAACAACTCACCAGTTGGAATTTCATTTTTGATTGTAGGTATTGGAATGATAAACGATAGTAGTGAACTGATAATAATGTTGTAAGAGCTTCTTCTTTTATAGCAGCTTTAAAATGCGTGAATTGTGCTGTGTGGTGGGACAATGATGCGTTGGATTGAATTCGTAATATACCCAAGGTCCCATCCTTAACTCGCCAAACTACCTCTTTGTATAATTTTCTACTTTTCTGCGATAGAATTTTTGTAGAATTTTTCCTCCACAAAATTTCATCAACAAGGAAAACTAAAAAAAAACAAGTATTTTCTTCTCTTTACGGCTCTCACAATATTGTAGAATACTCTTTTTTTTTGTTACGTTATCTCGCTTCAATTTATTTCTCTACTTAGTAATATTAAACTTTGTAAATTTAAAAAGTTACAAGTTCTATTTGTATTAATAAAAGGCTGTATTTTAATCATAATGAACGCCATACATTTTAGAAATTAGCATTGCATTTTTATATTCACCATCAATTATTTTTTCTAGAACATTTGGAATACAAAATGAATCACATACGACTAGTGTTCAACGCCCTCCATTTGAATCCTTATTATACCATAAACATTATTAAAAAAAAAACAATTATAATTCAGTGCCTATCCTCTTTTCCTGCTAATGATCATATTAAGTATCTTTTAAAATTTGCATTTTAATACCCTTATAGTCATAGTTTACGGAGACTGAGTTTTTCCAATCGAAAGAATCTTATAAATCATCTTAATAATATTATAAAATTAATATCAATTTTTACTTTCAGTGAGTTTGCAAATACTTGACACCGTAATATACCTTTAATATACGACGTTGATTCGAATACTAGATATTAATCTTATATACAAAACCGAAACGGCGTATGTATGTATGTCTGTAATTCTCTTTTGCATTGTTGTTGCAAGTTGCCATAAAAACGAATATGAAAGAAAATATGTTTGAATTTTTATCGGCGAAGACATTTTGTCAAAATGTAATAAATTAGTCTTCTACCAACTTTTTCCCGGCTTTTATTAATATAATAATGTTTATTATTTACGTGAAGGTATTATTTGACATTTCTTTGACAGCAAATTAGATTTTTTCCTTGAATTTGGAAATTTTAATGGGCGAGAATGGGGCTGTCATTAAATTAAATAAAGTTTGTGATTTTATTTTAACTCTATTTTGGATGTTAGATTTTGTTATATAATTATGTCGAATGATATAACATTAAATAATTATTGGTCGCTTAGTCAGAGCGACGCCGGGTAGCAATGCTAGTATTGTATTAATAAAAGTCGTAGATCTTCGATTTTTATTTTTAAAGTTGTACTTAAAAAAAATATAAATTTGAATACATATTACAGTAATATTATGTCAAATCGAATAAGGGTTTTGCTTATCACCCAGATTGTATTAAAAGATATACAGCTGTCTTTCATAATATATACATAATTAAAAAATGTATTGCTCTAATAGAAAAAAAATAGGATAAGATAGCATAATCATTACCTTACGCTGTTCTCAAGAAGGTAGCTCCCACAATTTTTGTGAATAAGTTGATGGAATATGTTTGACAAATGGCACGTACTTGGGTAATATTTATACAATCATCAGTGGTGAAATTGAAAGGGTTATGAAACTTACTTAAAACAAATTTGGCTGATAATTAAACCGTTGTTGGATGATTTAAGTATATGTATGTCAATTTTAGGTAAATAAATTCATGGCTTTGGTCGCTTGGGACATTGCATCGTTTTGTTTGATCATAACTAATTCTTAATTATTGATAGATGTGTGCCCTATGGTTCATATTTTTAATTATGTATATTCATCTTATTTGTTACTACATTATTCATTCATTTTCGTGCTCTATCAAGAAAATTATGAAGACCTGTTGCAAAAATGTAATAAATAAAACTAGTAGAAAAGTTTGTCATCAATGAAATATTTTGGGAACAGTTCGTTCGGTAAGTGAAGCAATATTTAGAACAGCTAATTTTATAAAATCTAGATCAGCAAAATAAATATAATGCTATTTTAGCGTAAAAGTAAAAGCTTTTTTATAAGCATGCTGATGTTAATTTTTTCTTTTTGTAAATGTAGTATACATAAATATACAAACATACTATAATATATATGTAATAAAAACATGAGTTTTGAGCACTGGCTTGCTAGCTTTATATATTTATATAACTTATCACTTAATCAAACTTTTAATTCACAGTGTGATTTCGCTTTTCACACCTTTCACCAATATAACCACCCTTATTTTCAACGTTACCCCACAGCATTCAAATAATGTGGTATAACATATAATACTTATTTTACAATAAATTCAGTCTGAGGATGAATTCGAAGTGGCGAATCAAGCAATTTTTATATGTGTGTACATTTTCAAGCTTAGTATAAGAAATAAGATATGTTTTCTAACTAGGCACTCTGTTATGACAACTGAAATTTTGATTTTGTATTCAAAACATATTGTGTAGAATAAAAAGGAATTAATCTAACTTAATCTCAATTTTCAAATATCAAATATGTAAACATAATTTTAGAATACTTGAGAAAAGCTATCCATAAATCGATTTGTGTATTGTAATGAAATCGTATCATTTAAAAAATACTATCTAACGTATTGATGATTTAATTTTGATTTATTTACAATTATTCAAATGTGTGTTTACTATACAAAAGGATACGTGACAGAACTCACAATGTTTTCAATGCGACATAAAAATTTAAATAAGGAATATATTTACTGTAGAAAATATCATGTAACAGTAATCATATGCTCTGAAGTCCGTATAATAATTAATTAAAGCCATCGTGTTTATTTTAAATTTTAAGGAGTAAAATACTAGTCCATTTATGTTTCATTCACAACAACATTCGCATAATATTGGGCCATGAAACTTTGTCAATTCAAATACGTAATTTTAGTACGTGCCTAATCATCTACATAGTTGGCTACTATTTATAGATTGAAGATCATTCCATCGATTTTATCGCCTGATCAACGTTTTGGAATTCGCATTTTTTTTGTTTTGTTGGTTTTATAACAGGTATTTTTCACACTTTCAGGTGACATCAAAAGTTCAGAAGAGTTAGACCAGTCGTCGAAATGAACCAGTCGAATATTCCTAAACATAACGCGAGAACAACAGCGCGTGTAAAAGTTTGAAATAACTTCTCGAATTATTTAAAACGACATTATACCATGCATTTTTCCGTTACTTTGTGTTTTTATTTATTTATTTTGTTTGTTTAACAGTGGAAGCACAAAGCACTGTTTTATATTTAAAAGTTATTTCTTACTCAATATTCAACACTTAATAGCTTGAGCATTTTACTTGTACATTTTTTTTATTTGATATTGAAAATGCATTTCCATGAATAAAATATCAAATCAACTGAAACTATGGGATAAACGAAACGTTTTCGAGTGATATTTCTCCTTGTGGTATCGATGATGTCGTATTGGATGCAAGATCGCGCCTGCAAGGCGGATTACACGACGCAAGTAATGATTCCAATATTCGAATATATTTGGCTTTGTTTTTATATTAGGATGTTCGAATATCTGATAAATTATTCACCATAGTATCAATGTTAATAAAGCCACAAGGTTAAAAAAATCTTTTACCGCAGTATTTTATCTTGATAATATGATATATTTTGTTTATTGAAACACCGTAATATTCATACAAGACAAGTACTGACTACATCTGTGCTCGGGAATGAAATCCATACATTATATTAATCGACTATTTAAGATTACAGTTTATCATTTCAGCAACACGACCGATATAAACTCTTTCGTATACAATACATTATTATGTTGAATATAATAAATTTACTCAACGGAGTTCGTCGGTAAAACGATTAAAACCGTATCGTATCGAATGAAGTTCCTTTTCATATTTTTTATTTCCCGTAGATTTTTTTTTATACACAGATGCATAAACAGTAACCATTTTTTTATGGAAGCCAAATAAATCATTACTGAAAAAAGCGGTACAACGGTCCTGATTATTTAAGATACAAATAAGATTAATATAATTTAATTATGGGCATAGAGTTTACATATGTGTTTCATTTTAAATGCTTTGATAAGTGAGTGTTATTGAGAATATTACAAAATGTTGTATGAAGGCTGTGCTCTTTTTTTTAAAAAAAAATTACACTCTTTAGCGCATTTAAATAAAAAGTTTTTAACCTTCATCAAAAATGCATTTTGCATCACGCAATATCGAAATTTTAAAATAGTCTCATCTTGTTAGTCCAAATCCTCATTATTATTGTGGAACTATTGTAAAACGACAAACGTTTTTGTTTTGAGTAACAATTAAAGTTGTCGTAGCAGCCTCGATTGATTGCTACGCCACATTGCACGAGAGATGCTGCGCTTATTAAAATGCAATATAAAGTTCAATGCCCTGATAGTCGGTCACTATTTTTTTCATAGTCCTGGAAATAAATTATATCTTTTAAAAAATATTTTTTCTACTACATACATTTGGAAATTCATAAATTATATTAGATTTATATCAATTTACATACATGTCTGATAATTAATTGCTGTGATATTTTTTGTGTTAGATATTCTAGAAAATAAAGGATAGCGTTTAATGAACTGGACACTAAAATATTCCTTTACAGGTCTGGTTTGCAGAGTTGGAAATATAGAAATTAATGTTGTTCAATACAATGATTCCTTACAATTAATAAAATGATGTAGTACAATTAAATGACATGTAAAATATTGTACACATTACAAAATAGCCTTAGTAAATAAAGGACCAGTTTTTACCAGCTAGGGATCATTATGTTATGACGTATGTATGCATTTATAGTACAACTGTGCTTCAATACACTTCGTAAGTAAAAATGCTAACAAATAAGATACTGTATATTTTGTCAGTAATTTTATTCATAATATCTATTGAAAAAGAAAAGTCGAATTAACTTGGCAGAATTCCATTTCATTAAATATCAAAATATATCAATGTATAATATTTAATTCCACGACAATTATGTAATATGCAACAATCGATGTTGCCTGTGCCACTGACATTACGACTGTATGACGTATTTCTTGTGTAACTTATAACTTTGATTTAAAGCGCAATCATTTTTTTTTCAGAAGAAAACGGTCAGTATGAAATCACATCTACTGCTTCATCGCTCAGAAAACGCATTTCTTCGTAGGTTGTGATTGTTGACGGCTGTTGAGCGGTCGGCGTATGTACAGTGGAACCCCGATCTTATGTTCTCGCAGTATATGTTTTCCCGCGCGATGCGTTCATTTTCTATAGTCCCAGCATTTAGTTCATATTTAAAACAACCTCGCATTAATCTTTTGTTTTATACGTTCCCTTTAAAAACGTAGATACGGGGTTTCACTGTACAGTGGAACCCTGATCTTACGTTCTCGTATTATACGTTTTCCCGCGTGGTGCGTTCATTTTCTATAGTCTCGGTATTTAGTTCATATTTAAAACTTTACCGCATGTATCGTTTCCCGCATTAATCATTTGTTTTATACGGTCCCTTGAAAAACGTAGAATCGGGGTTTCACTTTGATATTGGTAAGTTGGTCTTGAAGCCGAGCGGTCTTGCGCGTTCGTTCTTGGCAGCGTCGTCCATGTCTCGAATCCATTGTGTGCTTAAACTCATGGGTGTCTGTTTACTGTTAATCATTCCTCAAATTAATCTGACCCTAAAATCATGGTTTAAAAGCTGCTAGTCTTTTCCCAGCTCCATCTACCCATTTTTACCTTCTCCGGATAGGAGCGCTTGAGCGACTATTTGATTGTAGAATAACGACAAACTCCTATTGAGTAATAACATTAAGTGTCCGTATGCTACACATGAGGAGCGGGCATGCTCGAGGAATTAAATTTATTTATTTTTTAAGAAATCGATATACCTATTGAATTAATTAACGGGAGGGAGCCTATTATACACAGACTCATCTATGTATATGAAAAACGACAGAACATAATAAATATTACATATTTATAATTATAAATATTTTATTTTATAATAATAAATATTTTATTTTGTCTATGGCAGGCACCTGCATGGATATTATTTTTGTATTTTTAAGCGCATAAGCGTCAAGAGCTTAAATTTAAATATAAACTCATTAGCATGTGTGTCAAGTAATTTATTTGAATGTGTATAGAATATTTCAATTCTTTGCGAAACTGGTTATAAGATACTTATGAGATTACTAAATATTATCAAATTGATGGCTGATGATATTTTGATCCGAAACTATTGTTATATGTGTGATTTTTTTTAATTGGAAATAATCAGTGATTGTGCTTTCTTTAATCACCAGTTAACAGGCAAATCCGCTTATGAAATTGTTTCGAGTGAAATCAGAAAAAGAATTATATTTAAACGTTTCAGGAAAGATATTGAATCTAAAAATTACCAAAAAATAATGTACTAAATTATTATATTATTATTTAAATGAGGCAATAATATTTAATATCAATTTAAATTTAATAATTTGTATTCTCGATATATTAATGACATAATTTTCTTCTATACAGAAATAATCGTGCTAATGCATGTTAATACAGTCATTTCATACCAGGATATGTAATAAGGATAGAAATGTGAGATTTGAAAGAATGAATTGACTATTGCTAAGCTCTCTTTAGAAAATTTTCAATATCTCTTCTCCAACGAACCTTTAAGCCTAGGAACACAACAGAGAACCTCAGAATGTAGGAAGTAGGCTAAGACAGTTTGTGACCACACACCACTACGACATTATAAGAATTTTTAAACATAATATATTGATTTCATTTTTAAATGTGTTTAAAAGCAGTCATATCAACATCATATAAATGTTTACTGAAAAGCTATCTGCATTAAATATTATAATATCTTCTAATAATTGATTTCATCCAGTCATCGAATCTAAGCTCTACAAAGTCTCCGCATGCAAACCAAACAGTGACCAGCCAATTCAGAGGAGTTGGATAGTATTGCCGGGGAATGTACCCTGCCCATGAGAGACGTGATGATGCATATATCCGAAGACGAATGGCTTACCGTATAAATTAATTATACAGATCATAATTATGGGGGCGCACCACTAAATATCGTTCCCACAATCAATACTCTAATTGACATGCTAAATATGTAACACTGTTGGAAAATATGGCCCATCGGTAATGTTTTAAATCTTAACAAGGTAAACATTTGAGATTCCGCGTGTGGTTGTCTGTGATATATTTTCTTGTAGAGATAATATCGACTCATCGGCAATTAGCTGAAGTGAGATTTTTTTTTCTATTATGTAACGGAAGACTTTTATTTATATTCATTAAGAAATTATGTCTCTATTTTCAATTGAGGCGAGGTATGTATCTTTATCATTATCACCTTGAAAACAACATTTTCCACGATTATTAAAATTAAGATTCAATTTTTTTTTTGAATATTTTAAAGAGTATGTATTAACTAATAGCCCAACATAAGATAGGCCGCGTATCAGCCTATGTAATAAAAAACCAAAATTATGTTGATATCGATGTATTGTAAGTTGATGTTTAGTTTGTGATATTTTATTTTTTATCCTTGATTTGGTAATATGTTGTTTTATTAAAATAGAATTTTGTGTCCCATATTTTACTGTATTAGAGAGAATTATTTTATTATCATAATCCTTCTCTCTATACCCTAAGCTGAATAATTATGTTTATATTTAGGTATGACGTATCCGTAGCTGATTTCTTATATTATATTTGATTAATTTTATTTTACTAAACGCCAGAACAGCATTTTTTCGAAAAAAAATAATTATATGTGTTCGTATACGGTGTCTGCAAATAATAATAATCATGAATATATTGTAATTAATGTTGAATTTATGCTAAAATATAATATTTAAATATTAGGGTAGCTATAATTAGCTCGGCTATTTAATAATTTGTAAATTGTAAATTTTAAATTCACTTTCAGAAATCTGTGAGATTTCATCGTGTAAAAATTTTGTAATATCCCTAATTGACTTAAAAATAATATATAATTAAAAGTAATGATATATGAAAGTAATTACTTGATCTATTTCACTAGTTCAAATACTCTTTTAATGAATATTAATAATGTGGGAGGGTGTATATTATAGGGTGTGTTAACTAACTACTTTATTTTATGTCGGGGATAAAAGATAATTGGTCATCTTGTATATATTAAGAGGTTATAAACATATTTTTAAGCAGGGGGCTTAGCATCGAAGCAAATCTTTTTCTTAAAATTTCTTTAAATATCGAAGCGTTCGTTGATTATAGGTTTTAAATAAATTTCTAAGACTGGTAGGTAATAAACGAATTCGACAAAGGATTTAAATATTTTTGCTAAATTGATTTATAAATTTTGTATGGACACTTGAATTGATTTATCGATTTGTTTTTGAAGGCATGGATGTGTTTAAAATTCCCCTCCGCCTATGCAATCTCAAAAACACGCAGTTCTCGTTTATTTATAAAAAGTTTCTTCGGTAGTCTATGTGTAAATGCTGGCACATTAGGTGCGGACACGGTATCGAAGTATATATTTTTTATAATGATGTTTTTTAGTCACTTTTAATTATTATTAACTGTCAATTCTTGGTGGAGAAGCATTATACAATATTTAAATAAATAAAATAAATTTTGCTGTGCTTATAATACATATTTTATTAAGATTGAGACTGGTTTTGCTCGCCCATTGATTATTTTCCGATAAATAAATTAGATGTTCATGTATTCTAATTTTAATGTATAGTCAATAATTTATTACTTGTTTTCTATAAATCGATCTGTGTTTGCCACTGGCGATACCCGACTAATAAAAAAGCGAATCGAATTACTGTACTATTCTCTTTTTAAATGCATTTCTCGACACCTTGAATTGAAATTAATCGAAGGCTATTTACGCTCTAACATTATACGCCCGATTCTAAGCCTGCTCAGTGTATCTTTAAGATATCCAAATTTCTCTCGCATCACACATAAAAATAACAACGTGCAACTAATTAAAAACCAGCAAAATATTTTTGGAATATTTTTTTTATCTTGGATAGCATTGAGATTATAATTACTATTGAAACTCGAATCATCTTATGAATATCATTTAATTTTACAAATTTAAATAACCTGATAGAGCTGCAGCGGCAAAAATACTGTCCGTCTTGATTATGCGAGGAAGTAGAAAACTAAAAGTTATGCAGATAGGAATGAACGGATAAAAATTCAATCACAGGTAAAGAATATGTATTCGTTATTATGCAAATGAAAGTTTTCAACTGCAGATATTTTCGGTTTCGGAAAAATAATTTCTCCATGGTAAAAAATAATGCAATATGACAAAAATATATGTAATAAAATGTTGATAAACAAATTAAAATTAAGTATAAATGCGGAAATCAGTCGATATAACCAATTTTCCATTTTTGCGCAGGTAACTGCAAACATGATCATCCAGATGGGCTGTTTTTAACTCTTTGAACGACTCATGGAACCGTCTCGAGTTTTCTGAACATTTCCTTCAGTGCCTTTTCAAAGGACACCAAAGTACTTAGTAAAATAATAGGAGGGTTGAATGAGTTGTGTTGTGTTTTATTTGTATTTAATTCATTTCAATGCGATTTAGATGCAACCATCAAAAGCAAATTGCATCACCAACGGATCTGGCAAACATAGTGATAGTTATATCGTCTTGTTAAATTCTCGCCGTTAGTTGTTCATATCTGGATATTCCCAGAAGATATGATTAGCATTATGTATCTATTATGTTTATTTACTTATCGGCCAAGCTTAAAGATCTTGACTGTGAATAAACCATGGCGAGATACTGGATAGGCAGAAATCGAGAGGTAAATGTTGGTTATATCCATTCGCCACATTACATTCAGAAAGATTACGTAGTTTTTCTGCCCTTGGACGAAGTATTTATCATACTGTTTCTGACAATTTCGGATTGCAATAACAATTGTCATACTGCCTGATGCAAATGTGTGGTCTCATAGATAAGAGAGGATTACTAATTCAATGTAATGATATTTTACACAAATGCGTCAATATCGTAAAGCTTGGTATTGTACGACATCTTTCATTGATATCCAACCAACGTATTCGTGTTCTATTCGGGTAGAGTGGCGTTATCAAAAAGCGACTAAGAATTCACTGGTAGAAGCAACAGAAATAGCACAGGATCGCTTTAAGTGTCAACTAATCCTAAAATATCATCTTCAACGAGGAAAATATTTAAAAATGCCATATGTAGAAATTAAATGCACCAAAAGTTCGTATAATCAAATGATAATATTTATTTATTATTCACGAAGGATAACCACTCAATAAAAAAATATCGAATAAGAGATAATAAATAATACGAAATAGTTTAGTCAAATCGTCATTAACTGGAGTGCTATATTTAATACGAAATATACTATAGCTTACGCAGAACAAGTTGATTGCAAAACGAATCTTATTTTAATTTTAAGTAAATAATAAAAAAATAAAAAAATCTATCTGATATGAATCTTGCTAAATTATAAAATTATAAAAAAATTTCAAATGTTAAAAAGTAGTTTTTACGAAATAAAAAAAAGTTATGAATCATTGCCACACAAGTTTCACAATAAGTCTTATTTACAACTATATCTGCTGCTATTGTGGAGCACATTAACTCATAAAGAAATATTTCAACAGAAGTTGTTAACGAGGATCACTGGCTGTAAGTCAATCACTCAACCTTTGCTTCCCCATACGGTAAGAAGGATAAGGTTGGTAGAGGAATAGTTTCTCTTGTATCTCTCCCAAGCAAATTCATAAATGTATCAAATCAACATATGAGATTTTCCATTCGACGATTCGATCTTCGATCCCCCGCGCAAGATGATGGACGGAAGCTTCAATGCATCTACCACTCGGTTCCAGGACCAACAAACACTTCCTGAATAAATTGAAAAAAAAATACTAGTAGTAACACTACTTACTAACGATATTTCCCGAATGCTCCATAAAGATCATTCCAGAAGTGTCACAATTGACGATGCTCACCCGTGGCTTAATATGATAGAGAATTAGGTTGATATTAGCATTCACAACAATTAGTAGAACATTAAATTTATTCATTTGACTATTTCATACCGCTGGAAATGGTACCGCGGCGTGTGTATGAAATTATTAATATTGGACATATTATGTAATGATTAATGAAGCAACATGTGATTTGGCAAGTGGTATTACAATGTCACGATAAAACTTCAAGTCAAAGTCCTAAATCGGAAGTTCAGTTTAGAAAAAATCGGTACATATGTACTCATTTAAAAATTAAATTAATTCACATTAACAATTATTTGATTGCTGCAGTAATTAATCAAATTCAATTTGAAAGCTTTACGACGTATTTGCAATATGATACAATATCTAAATATACATTTAAATTAATTGTTTGTCACAACAAGTATCAGAATGAACACTTGCATTATTATTTAACATCATTTAAGAATCAATAATCTTATATGTAGGGACATACTTATAATAAGAGAACAGGTCTAATTCGATTCGCATCCAAAAGACAATACTTTGGTGGGACTTACATTATAATTCAATGAATAGTTATACTTGCAAAAATCTCCATAATACCAAAACTGTATATTATACTTGATGTGCAAACAATGATTTAGGTTTTGAGAGCTCATTTTACGGTTTATTTGGACAATATAGCGCGCTAGAGATCTACCAATTCATGCAACAAAAGGCTGAACTTCGTGCTAGTTCAGGTCCGATTTAATGGTTTGAAATACACTATAAAATATTCCTCATAAAGGGTGATCAACTTATCTGGCATTCTGATCAAATTTATGTGTGCAATGCGTTTTTCTAACTGCACAATATTATTTATTATTAAGATTTCCGACATCATAAATTTAAAATCTGTGTGGCGGCCCTAACTATATAAGCGAGTTTTGTTTAATCTTCAATCAAACATACATACATATTCGTATGTATATTCAGTTCAATAAAATGAAAAGATGAGTAAATTTTTAATCTATAAAATGCTAATGTTGAGTAAAACGAATGCTATATATTTTTTCACAATCAAATTAAATTAGGCAATATCTCTATCGTAAAAATATTAAATACCTGCAATTCGGCAATATGTGCATGTGACTTCAATTCCAAATTTGAAATTAGTAAAGCCATTTATTTATTTAATTTTAAATGTTATATTTCTAAATGCTCATTTTATTTTAAATAAAGTGTTGCCAAACGATGAAGATTGAAAAAGATAAACATTTTAGTACGATTATTATAAAGAAAAAACGACCATGGTAAATATCATTCATTGGATTTATACAACTACACGCCATAATATAACGTACATTTATTTTATTCCATAAATAATAAAATGGTTATATGCTTGAAAAATGCTTAATAAATCGCCATGTTTTACTTACTGTATTAAACATAATTACTATATTTATAAATTGAAAAGGCAATCAATATTAATAATATCAATAATATAGTGTGTGAGCACTGTAAAAGTCTGAACGTGTGAAAATAAAAGGTCTTCCAGTTTACTGGCATTATGCATCAAGGAAATTGCATCGATATAATGTCATTAAATGTTTTTAATCGCTGTACAGTTGCATTAAAACTAGAATGACCCACGAAACCAAATAATTAAATACTTTCCTTAACAATTCGTGCCTGCAATCTGACATAACGATGACCTTGTGTCTAGGTATTTCACATACCCATGTCTAGTTTGACCACATTCGACTACAAACCTGCAGCGCATCTTCTGCCGTATTGTGTACACTGGCATTGAATGAGCGGCCATAAAAGAGATTAAAAAAAAAGATCGGCATGTCAGTGTTTGTTTACAATTTTACAACTTAACAAAAAAACATCGGTCTGTATTAATATTTACTAATTAGGTTAACGGCCTATCAAGTGCTCCTCAAATGTTTGTGTAAACAGATACCATATTATATTATAATAAATAAAAAAAATAGGAGGTCATGCACGCCTACGTCCATCACTTTATTGATCAATGAGTATTATATCCATTATTATGGTTTACTTAATTACTACTCGTCTTTGTGCTGGGTATAAATGAAAGTCACGCAATTGAGTTTAACACATCTAAGAAAATCGTCAATCGTGAAGGTTACTAAATATTGAAGGCAAAAATAATTTATCGGTCATTGCTTCTACCGCACACTTCAGGATGACTTATTATTATTATTTACTATATATGTCCGCTTCCAATGTAGATCATATGGACTCCTAATGGAGCTTATCTCAACAGCAGTATGTATTATATAAGAGAACTAAGTACTAGTCTTTATTTTGAAAAAAAAAACAGATTAGGGCTAGAACAGGACAAGTGGTTAGCTAGCCGTTATGGATTTGTCCTATTTTCCATCGGAATGGTAGAGTTGAATTCAGACATCACATACATCCGTGCTGTCGAACATAACCCGATTAATCATTTTTTAAAACTGCCCGTACTGTGATTCGAGCCCATTAGTACTGCGATCGAAGCCAAAATCGTTGACCACTTAAAAAAATATGCAAATCCTAAATAAACTTTTCTAAAACTGCTGCACGCGAAAAGATACGACATACCCCTTAGAGCTTAGAATAAACATAAGAATTAATGAAGCCTAAAGTTTACCAAATTACGAAGTTAGAAGTTAAAAATTTATTGCAATAGTATAATAACTATTGTATTCTGTTATTTATTGTGATAGTTCAGGACATCAAAATTTTGTATAATCGAGCTTACCCAAATACAAATTTAATTCATGGAAACATGAAAACATGAAACCATAGACAATAAATAGTTTTACAACATGTTTAAATCTCAAGTATGATGGTATTTTATAAATTCTTCTTTTGTCAGGCCAAACAGCGTTACCTTGCAGATGGCATCCTGTATAATATATATTTATTTCGTTATTTCTTTTAGTAAAAAGCGCTTGCAGTGGTCTTGGGAAGGTTCATCTGCCCACCTTTCTTCGTTGCGTATCGCTTAGCCAGGTAGACCTTGCCGATACTGGTGTCATTATGATGAATGAGAAGAATGAACTTCATAAAGTAAGACCATGGTATCGACGGCTCATTTCGAAATGTTGATGTATTGATATTTTAAAAGAAATTTCGCGTAAGAGAAATAAATAAATAAAATAATTAAGCAAAAAATACACCTCAAGCATCAATTTATTAACCTAAATTTTTTTAATCAGAAAACTGAATATAAATCAATCGATTCGAAAGATTTTCTTGATTATTATAATATAAACTGATACATTTATGTACAAACGTAATGCTTTGGCACAATATTAATATCGACTAAGCATTGGTTATGATTTATATTATAGATGTGACATTATAACATGATCGTTAGCGTAGGGCGCCACTATCGCGTGAGTGATGTGCAATACATACTAAACCAAAATTATTTATTTAGTTACACATTTTTATACGCATGATATAAATGAAAAAATATTATGTTTTGTAGGCATTTGAAGATATATTCTTTATGGGGACAATTTTAGTTACGAATTCGGCGCCGGTCATTAACGATGGTAATTATTGAAATTTTTAGTAAAAAATACCCAACGGCCGGTTTCCCAACCGACTTGGTTAAGCAGTATGAATTTGATTGGTGTATTTATGTTTTGTATTATATTTACATATTTTTTTGTATCTTTATATCCGCTCTTTACGTGTTTCATAATCAATTTATTAAATACGGACCCCTTAATCCTGTAACTGAGTAAAAAGCTGCCTCAAGTGTATTTATTTTAAATGGAAACTAAGAATTTCACATGAAAATATCAATTGTATCATCGCAATGATAATGACATTTTACTAAAGAAGTAAAAAATTATTTTTAAAAATATTAATTTTTATTTTCAAATGCCGACTATTTGATATTTCCTTATATAACTAATTTGCATTATACAGTATTACATTTGTATTATATATGTATAAAAACCATCCCACTAAAAATGAGTGTAAAAATAAAGTGGTTTCATTGATATTAACATGATTTCAGTGGCGTTTTTACTACATACGGCTAATTTGTATTTTATTTCGATTTATCGATCAACCGCTTTTTTTTTAAAACAAGAAAACAAATGTTTTTTAATAATTACCTTCTTAGCATACATTTAATAGTGTCATATGTTTAATTATTCATGTTACTAATGAAATAGTAACACTAAAATTCATTCAAATTAAACTAGTTCTGTATAAATCTTTGACGTCTTCAAAATTTCATAACGTGTAGGACGATTTGTAATAATATTATGTAGTCGAATAATTACAGGTGGACCTCTAATTTCGCCCATAATTGGTTCCTGAAAGTGTATGCGAAAGTTGAATGTTCGAAAGTAGAGGTATGTAAAAAAAAACACCAAAAATTCTCAATATTTTAATGTTGGCCCAACTTCCCTGTCAGTTGCATTGATGGTCTGATTCATTATTGACATCATATAATGTTGTATTTACTTTGGTCCGTTTGGTGCTTGGGCTGTATGAGACACGTAGTATTGGGGGGGAAGGACATAACATTGATTTCCAGGGAAAGGTTTGGAGAAATTTTGGGTGTCCTGAAGCACTCAGCTAAGATTAACAATGCTTCAAAGCATTGGTTCCCAAACATATTTGACCCATGCCCCCCCTTTCAGACACAAAATTACATACGGCCCCCCTGGAAATTTCCTGCATGGCCCATTGTTTGCTTCCCAGAGCTCCCCTACTGCTCTGGGGTGCCTGGAGGCTCAATTTAGGAACCTGTGCGTTAAATGGTAAATTATAAAAAAAAACTGCAAGGGCATATACATTTAAAAGTGCGATAGGGAGCGGATGAGAGGGGAACAACTGCACGGAGATAAAACATTTTTGCATTATCGTAAAAAAATCTATAAAAAACGAATTTTTAAAAATGTGCGAATTTTGCGAAATTCGAATGTGCGAAAGTAGAGGTCAACGTGTACACTGCTATTTTTTGTATGTCTATCTTTTTGGAGATATATATTTCCGCTTCTAGTTTGGGCACGTCTTAAATTATTCTGTTGATGGATAGTTATAATAAAAAAATGAACTATAGACGTGCCATTATAACTTGACCGTTAGTGAGGGCGCCACCGTCACGTGAGTGATGTTGCAAAACTCAACCAAAATCGTTTGTTTACTGACACATTTTTATATCTAAAATATAGATAAAAAAAAATCTTCATGAAAATATATTTCTATCAAAACAATATAACTTAATTGTCTACTGAAGATATCCACTCTATGGGGACAATTTTAGTTCCGAAATTTGGCGGCGGTCATGTTATGATGGTACATCTATAACAGTGACAAGATTTTTTTTTATTTTTCCTTGCTAACCTTGTGTGCCGTTTTGCAACAGTAACACATTGGCCAACTACTTGCAACATTTTTGTCAACCTATTTAATATTAAAGTTTATGAATATAAATTATTTATTGCTATTATTTTTGTATGAAGGCCAGTAGAGCAACACATTTAACAAATACGAAATGACTCAACAATTTAAATAAAAACATAATTAATTAAAACATTATAATATATCATATTATACTTCGCAAAGTATTTTCAATGTTAGTCACAGTATAAAAAGCATGAAGTATAAAAAAGCAGCTGTGCCATATTTTCATTTTGAAGAGAACCAGCGAAGTATACGTCACTCCAAATTATGCATTAATACATTATGTTATCTTAAAAATAAATAAAAATAATTTTTTGTGTACGTCTTCCATTTCATGATTAGAACCGGTTACGCCTATCATGTCTACTTTCAACCGAGTATAAACAGAACATTTATTTCAAATGGTAAGTGGCAATACATAGTATTATATTGATTGAATTTACATTTACTTGGTAGAACTCCATTATAACACGGTGAAAAAAATAACAATGCATTTTAGAACTATCTGTAGAGCTACCAATTTGTGTAGAACTAAAAAAAATTGTAATTATAATATTATATTACGGTAAGATAAATAACAATGTATTTTAGTTCTACATAAATTATTTTATATATTTGTTGATAGCTATTTCGGCTTACGCCTTCGTCAGAACTATTACGGGACTAGTTCTGACGAAGGCGTAAGCCGAAATAGCTATCAACAAATATATTTAAAATAATTTATGTAGAACTAAAATACATTGTTATTTTTCTTACCGTATTATAATGGAGTTCTACCAAGTAAATGCCTACTCAATCAATCAATAATATTATATAATAAATATTTGACAAAAACAAAAATGATCATAATACATAAATGGAATGAAATTGACAATAATTATAATGTTCTTCTTACAACATCTTACAAAATGATAGATACTTTATACACTTATAATTAATTAAGATAGCAAAAATAATATGAGTTCAAATAAATTCTAAGAATATCATTAATTAAGGGGAAATTTTATAAAAAAAAACTGGGAGCCAATTGCAATACGATTACTATGACGACAACAATTTTTCTGTGATTTCTATCAATAATTAACAAATTGAATCGAAACGAACCGAGAGGCATATAATTATTTCTTGTAGCCATATTTTCATATTCATATTTTCCTGGTATGTATAATATATTGTTGTTGATCTGAGATCACTGCAGCCTTGTGGCGACACTATCTTTGCCAAATCGAATGCAAATTAATGGTTTTTCCTGATTCTATTAAAATTTGATTGCGTGTTGCTTTGTAAGGATGAATTGGAAAGTACAATTATTTTATTCCATCGACCTGCAACATCAAAAGTTAGTTTTTTCACCTGTGGTCTAAGACTTGAATGGTATTTCCAATCCTTGAATAGATTTCAGCATGAATATATTTTCATATGGATTTCAAATAGTATAAAAGGCATGGATGAACACGGCGATCTGTATTTCAGACGACTGTCAGTTCAATTACGTACCTGCACTTGAAATCCCTAAAGATACCGAAAGGCGAAACCCGAGTCGTCACGACATGTCTTACTTTTAGAATCCCCCTAGACGGCCTCACTTTTTTCCCTCCACAGTTTCCTTCTTATCTGTCTGGTATTCCGTCTCAGGACAGCAGAAGAAAAGAAGAAGACGACTTCACGACTCCTAGAGAACTTCAAGAACGTCTGAGACACTGAGGATTGACTTCCTCTGGGCATGCATGTATTAAAAAAAAAAATCCCTCGAGGTTATTGCATCACGAATCAGTGTCAACACCATCAAGAGATCTTAACCTCATCGCCATTTTATCACCATTTTTCATATTTTTATTACTAACATCTAACAAGCGATACGCATTCCCGAGAGACGAAAGGCGAAATGAGGGCTTACCACCCTAGGTGCCTCATACAGCGAGAATACACATAATCATCAGCGATTGATAAGTATTAATCTGGTCTTAGGATCCTTCCATGCTTACTCTCCTTTCTGCGTAATGTTAAGTGAATAACTTACAATCAGTTAGCGTGAATATGTTTTATTTAAATCTGCTTCTTTAATGTTTCTTCATGGTACACTACATAGTGAAAAAGTTTACTCATTTATATCTGGTCAACATAAAATCCTATTCGAAAAAAATGAAAATCATAAAATCTCTCTCCTACTAGGCATAAAATAAAACATATGAAGGATGTTGAAATTCACCGATTTTATGTTTCCTTGTATATATCTACGAAGAGGAAAACTTATAATATAACATTAATTGAAATGGCGTTTTTACTTTCTATAAAATATTGATAAAAAGCATTCAACAAAATAAGGAAACTTATTTATCACTGCAAACCAGGGCAATACATGTATATGTACTTAATATTAGCTCTGCCTCATGGTCTAGAAATTTTGAAGTAAGAAATTTATATCTATGGTATGTACTAAAAATCTATCGATAATAATATCATCGAAAATATGTAGCCATAAAACAATGTAAGCACGATTATTTCAACATTCAATTTATGAACACGCTCAAGTTCATATTCATGCATATTATGCAACTTTTGTTCCGAACACACGATCATAAAATTTTAGCTTTTTTATAAATCTTTTCACGTGTTGTTTAATAACACAGCGACCAAATAGATAAACTTCAATCTCTTTTGAGACGAACCAGATATTGGCGACCATTTGCATTCGAACGAAAACGTAAATTTGTAAGTATGATTCCAATCACAATTTTATAATATATCAAACGAAATATCAAAATTATCATGTAAGGCAATAATAGTTTTATAAATAAATCATGATTGTAATACAAATAACATCTAGTTATGTACTAAAACAAGGTAAATGTTTCGACAAAATCACTGGCCTTTTGTATGAATATAAACTTACATATCAAATAAAAAGATAGTGATAAAAAAGATCGAAATAGCGATGATATCAGCCACTATCCCAGTTCGGGCAGGATGTCTGTGCTGTCTAAAATTTCCCTCTTACACTTGCGAGAGCGGTTAGCTAACCACTCGTTCTGTGTTAGCATTACTAGCCCTACCGTTTCTACGCTTACTCTTTTCGAAAAAGAAAGGTGAGTAACTGAGAATCAAGCAGTTCTGCTCAGTGGCGGATAATCCCATATTCGCAAGAGGGGGGGTTTGGGGCCCTCAAAAATAAAGTTTGAAAACGGAAAATATATTAGACGCATGTTTTTAGTTTACAATATATTATGATGACACGCCGAAAAATACATTTTCATTGATTTATTTATTTATAAATGTACATTGCAAAAATTATAAGTTTATTGCTTTTGCAATGTGAAAAAAGATGAAAACATTGAAAGAAAAAATACTTAGCTTACAGATATAAGAGTGAAAGAAAAAAAATACATTGGAAATTGGCAAATAAGTCAACCGAGTGAGTTCCGACAAAAGCAACTATAATACATAAAAAAATAGTACTCGTCTGAGCTCACTCACGTCCATGTGAAATATGTCAACATCCGAAGCAAATTCGTTAAAAATCACTAAAGTCTTTCCCAGTGGCATCTCCATCCAGGCTGGTTCTTGAATGATTGTATTGAATGATGATGGGTAACAAATCATATATTACGGTGTGAGGATGTGCTAGGTACTCATTATAAATGGTTTCTATTGAACTGCAGGGAATACGCAATTTACCGTACATTGTTCAATCATGTACGATAAAAAAGGAGATAATCTCCATTAATAGTATATATGTAGTTCTAAAAAAACACGCTCACTAAGTTTTAACTTTGGCGCATGGTGAGTTTGTTGTCGATAGCTGCTGTCTTGTGGCTTAAAAAGAAAATTGACTGTGTGTGTGTAGACGTGTAGAGCTTATTCACTAATGTGGGGCGATCCCGTAACCATACAATCAATTAATTATACGAACTCGTAATTGCTGCGTATCGGTATGCACAATCGTCTATTTTCAGATGCACTCATTTTCTTTTGACCCGCTGTACGCACGATTTCAGATTCACGAAACATTTTTTTACGAATAAAATTATCTTTTAACGCCGACGTTCCGTACAGAATAAAATAACGTTTTTACACAAACTGCGTTGCCATACTTTAAAAAATTCAAATAAAACTTTACTTCTGTCATGAGTAGATGTCTATGATGTCTATGAAATGATTTGTCTAGAATCTAGAATCGATGTAACTCTTTATTATTATCCTTCATTTGCGGAGTATGAAATAAACCATTTACCAAAGCCGACAAATACATACATACACAACCATTTTAAAGTTGTATGCATAACAACAATTGATACACACGTTAATTTTGATAGAATATTTTTTTAGTATTCATTTTCTGTTGAGCTCCTATAGTAACATGACAATATAATTTAATATTGTAGCTATTCTGACTTCTGCTTTATAAATTTACTAATTTATTTCGGTTAATGTATCCTTAATAAGATGGTATAATCTAAAATAAAAAATTGCTTTAGACAAATGTAATAAATTGTATGTTGACACTTTTCTTCATTAAAAACTAGATTATTCCAATTGGAAGTTGAGTTGAAACAATGATGATGCATTTAAATATGTGAATTATTAATATAACTTTCGTTTTTTCATGTATTGTGTTACACGTCTTTCGCCTCTTTCAGAGGAATCAACAGACTAATATCGCACAGGTAATAATGCCAGATTGATTCTCCTAATATAAAATGGTAAATTACAAAAATGGAGTTTGGGATTTCTCCCTTTTACGGGAAGCAAGGAAAGGCTGCTCGCCACGAAAGAAGCGAAACACGAGTCACAATTAGTAACACAATACGTGGAATAATCAAAGTTATTTTAAATTTTGTATTAAAATGAGTTATGAGACAAAGTTACCGCCGAATCCATCGGAAGTATGTGAATTATTTTGTATTCCATTATATCCAGATATGATCAACCCACTGCCATCAATATAGTTATCAAAACCAACAACAGCAATTAGTGAAATAAATATTATGCTAAGAAGATACGGTGTGGTAATCACCCGTAGTTTCAATGTCGTTCAAAGTTTTATTTACAGCGTTCTGAATGACAAGGTGTCTTCCAAAGATAATATCATGGAGATATAACCGTGAAATACTTCACTAAACTAACCGAGACAACAATCATAATAAACAGATACCAGTTCGTATTCTTTTCTATGTCATAATTTTCTAATAATAGCATTTGGATGACCGTACGCCAGACATTTTTGGGTTTCATGCCAAGAGAGAGATATTTTACACACCTTGTCCTACACTCCAAGAAATTTGGGTTACACCACCTGTACCTCTTAAATAATACGAACACCATTATACTGTACGCATCTCTTTTTATCATACATCGTACTCTTCGATTTTTGACAGACTTCAGACGGACTCCAGGTTTGAGTTGTGAATTTTCCTTTTTGTAATATATACTACGTCTGTTCTATAACAATAGAACATCCATAAAATATTTCTACATAGAATGAACATGGATATAGTGGGCACATCTTTATTTAAGTTATAATTTATTTTGAATGTTTACTTCAACCAATGGTTTTATATACCTGCCTTTCCAAAATTTAAATTATGTGTGAAATTTACAATACAATTATCTTCTATAATTTTTCTGAGAAATTGAATTATTGGTTTCAGATGCTTATAATCAAATCAAACCTTGAACTCAATAAATTAGAGATGTTGAAGTTAATAACCATTAAAATTAGGTATGCTAAAATCTATTATCATTTAATTAAGTATATTTAAAAAATTAATATATACGATTGATAAAAAGTATTCATCCAAGCCACTGTTATTTAATTTTTGAAGTGGAATCCCGATTTTTCGTTTCCAAAGATCCGCCCAAAAAAATAACTATTTACCGCTGTTCTTATTTTGCAGGCGGTAAGATATTTAAAAAAAAAAACAATGCTTTTAACGGTGTTATATGTATGTATCTATAATGACAGCAATTTGAATTGATTTTAAGAACCAAGCCACAATTTTCTCCGTGTTATATAATATATCTTATCATTTTATATATACTTCTATACACGTAAGAAACCATTCGCGTATACTATGAGCAGTAAGATATTTTTGTAAAAGTAAATAAAACTTTATTTTTGTAGATGATTCATAACAGGTTCAAAAAAAAAACAGAAATAATATATGCTGCTGAATCAGGTGATTATCAATTAAATACTATACTAAGTATCAATAATTGATTTTAATAAGAAATTAAATTGAATTCAATGAGTCAGGGAGTGGTATTAGATCTACAATAAAAATAAATAAATTTATTAATTAGCTAATTTCGTTATAATAACATACAGATACAATTTTCCGACATTTTGAAGTACAAATACTGTAATTTGTGTAGGTTTACCGTAACTGAATAGTTTCAGTCTGTAATGCTCACGTCTGTTTTGTTCTATATTCAAATTGTAATGAATCATAGACAAAATTAAAACAGATTAGCATTAAAAGACAAAAATATACGCATGCATCATATTATTGCATGTCTTAAATATAAATGCAAAGAAATACGATTTAAGAAAAAAAAGATACATAAAGGGTTACTAAACATTTTACGTGCTGATCTTTCTACGAGCTCTGATTTTTCCTGGCTACTTCCGCCGGTCATTGTTGCAATGGTAATTCGGGCGAAAGGCCATCTCGGAGCCAATTAATCCGACAAGATTCGGACTTGTGCACGATGTCAGTTTCCGGCCGGCTGAAACTCGATGTGACTATGTTTTTTATTGTTTTGGTGACACTGGAAACATGTGATGGAAACATAACCGCGAAAAACACTTCCCGTGGTGAGTGGTTCTTGAAATACCCAAATTTTAACATCGAAATTGCCACAGCGGAAAGAATTTTTCCACACTATGAGGTGGTGATATTGTTTTTTTTATTTATTTCGATCAATTTGTTTATAAAACCTTAAGGAAATCAACTATTTATTATTCAGATGAAATTTGGATTCCCACAAAGCGAATGCTGAATCTATCGAACAAATCTTGAATATTTTATGTTTTTTTAAGTGACTTTTAATATATTAATTATAAATAAATTCAGGGCGTGTGTCAGGGGAAGGGAACATTTTTTCTTGTCAGAAGATTGTGTTCTTCTATTCCTGATCTAATAAATTCTCATTCATGACATTTCAATTAGATATACCTAAGAAACATAATACGAGATACCGAAAACTTTAATTTAAATGACTGCCAGACGCAGCATTATGTTTGTTTTCAGTGATTGAGAAACCCTGTCTATCCGAAAAATAAAATAGACGTATAACGTACATGGTCAAATTGACTGGAGTTCCATTATCAATGCTTGAATATATCGGATGGTTACGGAGTCAAAATGTTTTGAATTTAAAATTCAAAATAATATAGTAAATGAAAAACAATATTTCTTAAAAGAATGATATTAAAATATGGATAGTCGTGGCATTACCATAAATAATATTTAAAGAATAAATAAAACATTACATAAGCTGTGTATAGGGACAAGACCACCTCAGGATGATGACCTTGGCACAGCTAACATTTTTATTGTTCCAACCACCACTTTAGTTGGTTATTGGGGATTAATATACTATATTATCAAAGACTTTTCCTTAAACGTATCACATATACAACGGGTCTCACAAAAATCCCTTTCAAGGCTACCATTTCTATAATAGGTAAATTAGAAAAACAAAAAAGATACACGCTTTAAAAATCAAATAAACCTAAATTTTTTCTTAACCTTCACATCTTCAGTTTTTAAGCCTATTTAGGTATCGCGACTGCAGGTTTAGGAAACAATTTAATAATCCAGGGAAGGGTAGCCAGTGGCTTTGTAGTTTTTTTTCAAACTATGTTACATTTTTAAATGAATATAATTTGTGAATTGCAGCTACCAGAGCCCCTGAGAAAAGTATTTTTATCTTCAAGTTGGTTTCGAATAACTTCAAATTTTTTATTGTTATTTATCACTCTATGAATTTCGGGAGCTCAAGAGTCGGTAAGGCCAAACATTGTTTCAAAAATATCAACAAGAAATTTCTTAAATAATTTCGATGGATTCGGCGGTAACTTTGTTTAAAGTCATTTTAACATAATTATGTGCTTTTTAAATTGACCATCAAATAGGAAGTAATTAAAAATTTCCGTAAACAAAGCGTTGATATAAATTATAAATAACTGAGTTTATTCCACGTCTTGTGGGAAATTAAGTGACACGTTTTTCGCGTCTTTAAAAAGTATTATCAAACCTGATAATGCCTCTTAAAGAGTCGAAAAACATGTTACTTTACGTGGTTTCTTACTTAATTCTACAAGGAAACTGTGAACAAGACGTCACTTTATATGCATATAACCCAGATTAGAGGTCTACTTTATTATATAATGCAGTATCGATTGGCAAATTTAGAAGTGCTACCGATTGCATTTTGAAACATTAGAGTGTTAATCATTCACGAGCTGTCGTCGGTTTTTTGTTCCATCAAAAGACGGTCGAAGTGGGCACGTATTATGCAATAACTCCTCGTGACACTCCACGACTATAGACTTATTTTACAATCGAATTGTAGATCAGTGTCAGTTACCCAATTAGCATACGTGTCCGGAAAACATTTGCATCGCAGTGTACATAACGAGATGCTATGTCAAAATTGTACTTGAATATGGATGTCAAAATATTAACTACATCTTTTAACATTTCAGCAGCCCAGACTGAAACACCATGTATACAGCCCAGGACCAGGATTTCAATTACGTTAAAAAATAGAATTCATCGGTAAAAAACTGTTAAGCTAGCTCTCAAATATAATAGACTTCAATCGAAGCCGATCAAAATACATGAAAATGTGTGAAAATCCATGCATAGTCAAATGTCACAACAAACGTACATTTAAAAAAAATATATGTCACAATTTATGTTCATACAGGTTACAGTTCAATGCCAAATAATGGAAGATCTTATTTATTGTGAAAATTAATGATCAATTAACAGACGTGCGTCACGCCAGCTTACGCGTCGCGAATTAGCAAGTGTGGATAAGAGACATTATAATTAAATTCGGAAACCCTGATTTTGCTATAAGGAATGTCCCTTTATGTCATCAATTTATTCGCTAATTTGTACATTTTATGTTTGAAGCTTATCCAGAGATGGCACTGCTAGTTTAAATATTTCATTCAGAGTAACGTTCCATAATGGCAGCACGTATATCATACGTCACGGGTCTGTGAAAGTAGAACACATAGCGCGTACCAGGTTCGTCACAGGCCCCTGAAAGGTTAAATAAATTGTCATTTAAAAATGATATTATAGTTATTTTGAGCATCATTTAAGATACAGCAGCAATCAATAATAATATATAAATTACCGGAATAAATTATGTCAGCATTTTCCATCTCCAGAATACCGCCAATATGACGGCTTATTGTTTTAAATTATAAAATAAACCTTGAACTATATTGGAAAATGGTCAAGGTTTGGTACGAGAAATTTTGGAAAATTGTTACACATAAAATCAAAAAAAGCTCTTCGCTATTTACCTTAGGCTAGGTTGGTACTATTGGGAAACAAATTGAAATTCGTAACGCAAAATCACCATTGAAAATGATTCGCATGTTTAGAAGAGATAGTTTTGAAATTTATTGACAGTTTTTGTACCGTGTCTCGGCATACTCCGTATTTCACGACGCGCGCAAACTTCTTTTAAGAAGAGGGTAAGAAATAAACCAATATAAAAATGTCCATTTATATTGTTTAAATATATTCATAGCAACAGGAGTCACATTTGGTTTAAATACTACAAAACAATGATAGCTGAATTATTTATCAGTTTTTCTAAAAGTATCGTGGCATAGAATATTTGTATTCATGAAGGTACATTCCGCCAAAAGTGCATAATTTTGTTTGAATATATTCTTTTATTTTGAAATTGCTGACCAATTTAAATAAATTAATTGTGTAATAAAATTGGATGGCGCTCATTGATCAAATTAGCAGGAAGCCTGCATTGATATAACGCATCTGTTTGTGTATATCACGTGTTCAATGATTTTGTATCCAAGTTCAAGAGTGCCATTGATATGGTCATCAATATTCTGACATTTATTGCTTTAATTATGTAGATATAACACGGCAAATAATTTTATTTAATAACGATCTCGTTGTAGGGTGGATTCATTGAATACAATATCACAGTATCTATATATCTATCACAGTAAGTATATTGTTATTTTCTTCGTGTTTTTAACATTTTATATTCAGAGGTCTAAATCGCGGGGGTTTAAACCTCCTTTATGTGCACGCTAAGTCATATGACAGAGGCCATGACAAAATACTAAATATTATTTATTCATGTATACGACAAAGATCGTTTTATACGAGGACAATCCGATTAATATCAATAATTTTAATATATTCTAGATTATTAATTCAACATTTTAAACAGATGATGCCTTTATAAAGAATACTCTCACATAAAATGGGCACATTTGAAGTGAACAGTATCATTCTTCATAAGCGTGATCAAATGGAAAACAATCCGGGACGTCACATAATCACGGAAATTTTTTATTGTTGTATCTTCACGAAATCATTATTTGTATTAATAGCCATTTAGTATTAAACAGATAAACAACAAATTATTACTGGATATCACCAATCACGAACCAAGTTTTTTTACCAAAATAAAGACAAAACATATCTTGCAACAGCTATTATTTAATGCGATTGAAACTATAATACACAACAGTAAAGCTAACGTCATCAAATCGTCAAATCACTAAGTTCATTGCTAAAAATTTCCACTTCTCCAAAAATGCGTTGATAAGCTGAACAGCCCTTGTGACTAAAAAACCGGCAATAAACAATTTTTAATTTAAAAAAAATCTTTGTTTTTGGTTATGGTCGGGTAAGTAAATACTGGCAACATTTAAGTTTATAGTCTTGAGTATGTCAGGGTTATTAATTCGGCCCTGAAGAAGAAGAGAAAATTGTTTCAATATTAAAAATGAAACGAAAGCATTCCTCAAAGATTATTGGATGGATAGTAGTCTTTTGGAGAATTATCAAATAGAAACTATTTATGTATGTTTCTTTAACAAAAATATCGCTGGAAGTTTTTATGTAATCTCTCTTATTGTTACCTGTAGAAATTTTCTTAAGGACTCTAAATAATAGTTCCATATTCAAGCTTACCTAAAACTAAGGAAACGAATAGAGTGCGAAGCACAGGTTGGTTTTTAAATTGCTTATTCTGTATTATTATCATGTCATAAAGTCACAAACATCATTTGCATAAGAATGGAAAAAATGCATAATGAAGAAACCGATTTAAGATTAAAACATGTAGAATTTAACCAAGTGGAATGTTGAAATACATATGGACGTTTTTAATTTATTTTTTACCAATATGGATCGTGGATTTAAAGAATTGAATTTTTATTGATAGCTGGATGGTAAATATGGTAAGCCACTGCAGTTATTGATAACGGCAGCTGATGACGAAACATAAATAAATACAAGCATAGTTCGCGAAACCTAAATTAACGTTTGTTTACTCGAACAAATGTATTGATCGCATGGCTTTTTACGTTGCCACCCGTCATATTGTTCTATGGAAACAATGCAAAATTATATTCACAGATTACAGCAGCTTATTCGCAATGCGTTTATATCAAATTATTGCCTTATTCGTCAATTGATTTGGAAAGTGAAAATATGATTTTATTTTCCTGCTCGTGGACACAACAAATAAGCATTTCGTGTTGCGTGCGACCTTGAGCCACCAAGGTTATTGTCAAATCGAATATTGACACTGAATATTCATCAATAAACACATATTTTGTATAAAGGCGTTTTATAGTTTTCGGCTTGATGATTAAATATTATATTGATATCATCGCCATGGAGGGTGACCTTTCTTTATTATTCATCCATTTTTCACTTAGACCAGCGTTTCTCAAGGAACTCTTTTGTTAGGCGGACAATGCCCCTGAAATATACTTAAAAGCGGTTAACCAGAGAAATGATCTTGTTTCTAGGAAAATGTCATTCCATATAATAAGTTATAATATACGACATCAACAATTCGTCAAAATCATCCAAAAATCAAATTTGAAATTTTTGAATTCGTCCTTTTCAAGAGCTTCGTCACTAACGACGCTGGTTTCGCCATTCAGCAACTTCAACCATAGAAAAGTAAGGTTGACATCCTCAACCATCCAAAAAAAGTTCAAATTTTTCCACGCATCCCGGAAATATCATGCAGAAACCGACATATATGTATTCTATTTTATATCGCACATAGTTACTGCAGTTTGCGTCTGACTGAAATATATGCATATTGTCCTAAATTTCGAAAAACAATACAGTGGAAAAACGATAATCTAATAGTGTAATCGTCTTTGACTGCTAACATTGCCAAGTGGACATATCGGCTTTTGTTTTTAATCAACTCATTGCAAGATATTTATGTTATGATGATCCAGCGACTGTTTTTTTAATTAATAAGTTTTAATATTCAATGCATATTTTCAATGTCGATAATAACAAAAAACGGCAGGTGCAATTTTACAAGGAAGCAAATTGAAAATAATTATCTCTAATTAACAGGTTTCAGTGCGTCAATTTACCTTGTTTGTTAGCTTGATTTTAAAAATAGTGCTTTATATTATTTGTTACTTCGGTAAAATTCAAAAATATTTTAGAAGATTTTTTCTCGCTTGTAACTGTTTTGCGAAACCAAACGTGATGATTTTCTTTTTAGGACGATCAAGTGTCTAATATTACTAAGCTCTAAAATTCTCGCCCAGGCTTCCAATCACCATGCCTCTATATTATGTAGTTTCCGTTTTTACAACGAGATTATAAAAAGTCTTCTCCCTATATGTATGCCCGTTACTTTGTAACTAACAATTTATTCACTTCATTTTAAGATGTGTTCAAATTTCAAATTTTAAATTATGAATTTATTGTCTATTGGTAACGCGTGTCTTGACGACATCACCCGACACTCTGGCATCTGTTTTTATTATTATTAAGTAATATATATACAAGGAAAACCTTACAATAATATTATTGAGATAAAAAAATTAGGTCAGCATAAAACGCAGGTATTTAATAGATAGAAATAAATTTTAAAAGTTACTGAGCTTTTCAATGGCGATGAGTCCGATTTCATACTACATAAATAGATTTTTATTAGAAAAATAAGAGGAATAAAATTAAGAGAATTGTGACGCTAAATGGTTTGTGCTCTTAACATCTTAAAAATACATCGTATCAAGCTGTGCAGTAACCTTAGTCAACCGTTTTAAATTAATAAATCTTATATATAAAACCGAAACGGCGTATGTATGTCTGTGGGTCTGTAACTCCCTTTTGCATTGTTGGTCATTAAGTTGCCATAAAAACGAATATGAAAGAAAATATGTTTGAATTTTTATCGGCGAAGACATTTAGTCAAAATGTAATAAATTAGTCTTCTACTGAACTATTCCCGGCTTTTATTATTTATAATAATGTTTATTATTTACGTGAAGGTATTATTTGACATTTCTTTGACAGCAAATTAGATTTTTTCCTTGAATTTGGACATTTTAATGGGCGAGAATGGGGCGGGGCTGTCATCAAATTAAATAAATTTTGTGATTTTATTTTAACTCTATTTTGGATGTTAGATTTTGTGATATAATTATGTCGAATGATATAACATTAAATAATTATTGCTCGCTTAGTCCGAGCGACGCCGGGTAGCAATACCAGTAGTAAATAATAGTAGTATGCTTGGAAATATAAACATGGTAATCGTGGTACCATTTTCCATGTTATTCAATTAATTGCAATTACTTAACAAAGTTTAACCACCTACTGCATGGTTAAACAAGTGTAAATCAGTAGTTGTCAACATTTATAATATTTCACTCTTAGCTGCATATTCTTTTTGTTAATTTGAAAATATATTTTTACAACTAGCAATTTTATGCAATTTTCTTTAACTGTATTCAGTGATTACAATGGGTCGTTCCTTGAAGCACAAATTATGCATTTTTGCTGTAGGTACCTTATTAAGTAAAAAAAATACTTACCGAGGAAAGCCAATGCAAAAAAGACTAACATTTCAAAATGAACATACTGATTGAGTCGGTAGATGATACACCTAATTAATCGAACTTATCAATAACATTTTGAAACAACAATTTATGTTTTATTGAATGTAATAATTTTTGTAGCGTTCGATTTATTTTTATTCATGATGGCATTATACTCGAATCTCGTATTCGAAAAAAAGTGTTATTGTATCAATTTTACAACAAACATTATTCAATATTCAGGCATTTTAGTTCTTGGTTTTATTTCACCTGACCGTGCCATGGGTTGACGATAATCTCTTTAAAATCAAAGTTATTGTTTGTGTATGTTTTATCGTTAATGCATTTTAATTTGTTGGTTTTACCTCATTTTATAACATATCATTATGAAACTATGATGGATTTATGAAACTACAGTGAAAACTCGGGCTTATTCAAAAGGCGTCCACCTTGAAGATAGTAATTCATTAATGATTATGTCAATAAACATTATAGTTTGTCATCATACACGTGAAACTATTTTGAAATAATTCGTTTTAAATCTTGGTGTAGATGGATCTTTGGTGTATCGTATCTCCTTAAATATAATACATTACGAAGACCAAGTTACTGCCAGTTATTAACATAGCGTATTTGGGTCACCATTTCGCTTGATTGGCATATTGCAGTAAAGACCATCACATATATAATATCCTTTATAATCCATTTGCCGTGTTATTGTGACTATAAAGCCGACATTAAACTCATCAAATCAGACGATGGTGATATCATCCAACCGTGCAAAAAGACGTCTTTCTGTAGTGTTAATTATTGCAAGAAAGAAAGCAGAAGAACTTAAAACTTCTTTAAACAAAACTATTATACTTATAATACTCAACATGTATAGACCATAGACTCTAATTTTATTTACCAACGTTCAAAAAAAACATTGTTTAATCCGGAATTCGTTTTATTTTGACAGCAGCTTAAATGTGTCAAAATATCTTGGTCTTGTGTGTCATAAATGAGCGGAATCGGCCGTATATAAATATGGCAGTTTTAATATTTTTATCATTCGTTTTCACGTCCTGATTGGAGGCAGAACATCTTATGAAATATTTAAGACGTGTATATTTCATTAGAGACTCAAAAGTATTTTTAAGGGTAGGGCACTTACACTGAGGACAATAATTTCCAATAACGGACAGTGGTAGATGAGTGTATAAGTGAAACTCAAACAATGATTGGAAACACAAATAATTTACATATTATGTTGTCGAATGTGTAACGTAGGCATGCCGTATGGGGTATGTAGGGGTATGTTTTGTCATTGTTATGATATTAATTACGTACATCAGAGGAAAAAAATATATAATCTTGTAAAAATACGTGCACACATTATGCTATGGTATCGATTTTGTATAACTTGAAAAAATCCGATAAAAGCATATGAAAATGATGAAACTTTTCCGCAAAAAACTGGAAATCACTCGTAGAAACCGATACATTTAATTTCAATAAGTTAAATTTTATTTCACTTTTTTGCAATCAGCGTTTGAGTGGCAAAAGTGGAAAAGGTGTGTTCTTAATTTAAAATTCAACACGATGGAAAAATAGACGTTGATCACCAATAACTAACATTGTAAAATAGACACATTTGAGATATCCATAGAGATATTAAAATATTTGTTTGTTAAATTGAATGCATACTGTATTATTTGTAGGAAAAACCTACGATCTACGATCCAAGGAATTTATATGAGCACTCGTTCGATGTTTGTTGGTATTTTCCTTTGTTGGATAGATATTAAATTTTCTAGGAATGCAAAGAATTCATATTATACTAGTATTGCTACCCGGCGTCGCTCGGACTAAGCGACCAATAATTATTTAATGTTATATCATTCGACATAATTATATCACAAAATCTAACATCCAAAATAGAGTTAAAATAAAATCACAAACTTTATTTAATTTGATGACAGCCCCATTCTCGCCCATTAAAATGTCCAAATTCAAGGAAAAAATCTAATTTGCTGTCAAAGAAATGTCAAATAATACCTTCACGTAAATAATAAACATTATTATTAATAATAAAAGCCGGGAAAAGTTCAGTAGAAGACTAATTTATTACATTTTGACTAAATGTCCTCGCCGATAAAAATTAAAACATTTTTTTTTTCATATTCATTTTTATGGCAACTTAATGACCAACAATGCAAAATGGAATTACAAACCCACAGACATACATACGCCGTTTCGGTTTTATATATAAGATATTTTGAAGAACGAAAGTTGTCTATGGTACTATATAATAGTGCTGGGTCAGAGCACAGTGTTTTCCAACACGTTATTATTATAATTCCTTTATGTTGAGAAAGTAATAAATTAATAAAATGAATTAAATAATTATTACATTGATATGAGCTGTCTCCGCCCGCAAACGGTTTTCATCGATGAGTATTGTGAAATAGAATAGGTTATAAGTCGGTTTTTTGGTCATGTTGTGATTTCCTTTCTTTAGATGTACTATTATAACTTGACCGCTAGCGAGGATGCCACGCCACTATCACGTGAGTTATTTGGAATACTCAACCAAAATTGTTTATTTGCTTCCGCATTTTTATATGCTGTATATGTACTATACTATAAATATTTTTATAACAATAATACAATGAATCAGTTCATGTTCATACGTGCACTTGAAATGCCTGAATATGCCGAAAGGTGAAGCCCGGATCTTTAGCGTCAAAACTCGTAGGAAAGTACAACATTCAAACGATTCAAATTTGGTATTAAAATTCCTAAATTATAATATTATATTTATATAACGATGAATTTGAAGTTATCTTTAATGCCAATTATTTATCAGTCAATCAACCTCCATATTTGAGATGGCAAAGATTTATTAATACAGTGGTGTCCAACCTTTTGATCACTGGGAGCTACTTTTACATTTTAAATTTGCTTGGGATCGACTTCTAATAAAATTCTTATAGACAATTTAGTGGTATTTTATATAAGTCTTAAAAGTTTAACTATACACTTTGAAGGTGGAATATCGTTATATGTGTATAAAAAAATGATCGTGTATTATTATTTATTTCTTATAAACATTTTATTTAACGTTTTATGAAGCAAATAAAAAAAATAAAAATTATACAACTTTTTATTGTTTTAAAATAATACAAAAATCAAATTTAATGAGATATTTGACATTGTTCAATTTTGCCAATCTCCAAATAATTTGGCTGATAATTACTCGATGCAAATCGCATACAATCATCAAGATGATTATCCGTCAAACGTGACCGATATTTAGATTTTATGTAATTCATGTGAGCAAATGAGGCTTCACACAAATTAATAATTAATGAATAAATTACAAAAATCACAAATAAAAGTTTATTGCTTTTGCAATGTAAAAAACGATTAAAAAATTATAACAAAAATGAAAACATTGGAAATTTTCAAAGAGTTTAACCGAGTAAATTCCAATAAAATCAATTTTAATACATACATAAAAAATAGAGCTTGTCGAAGTCTAACATCAGTCGTATATAAATAGTATACTACTTATATACCTATACTCAGAATATGTATACATACATATATTCAAAGTACATAGTACCGCTTAACATTGTTATGTTCTCCCACCTCGAAGGAAAAAATGATTCATATTCACGATTCCTCAAAAAAGTATCAGTAACATTAAGTTTGACATTCGTAAGTATGGTGCCATTCTCATTTTGGCCTCGTATAAGTTGAAAGAAATAGATGGGCACGTAAATTTCTCTTCGAGCATTCGAATTATGAAATGCGAATCTGCAAAAAAAAACAAAGGATATAAGGTTAAAGTTACGGGACGATCAATTGCAAACTTATTGTTATTTATGTATATAGCAGGGCTGTGGAGTCGGTTAAAAAAAAATACGACCCCGACTCCGATTAAAAAACAATTAATTTCGTCACGTTTTTTCCTACCTATCCTATTTATGTGTATTCAATTATATATCAGGCAAAAAATCCATATAGCCAAATTTGACATATTATATGCAAAAATAAAATTTTCAAAATTTCCGCCTCCGAGTACGACTCCAGCCAAAACGCCGCGACCACTCCAACACCCGACTCCACGACTACGACTCCAACTCCGACGCCACAGCCCTGGTATATATGTACATATGTAGTATAAGGCAAGGAGTGAAAAGGTTACATACATTTTGGTATCTGCATAAAAAAAACTAACTCGATTTTCAAAGCTATTTTTTTTTAAAGGTTCACTCGTCAATGTGATATTTTGCGTTTTGTTAAATGGGGACGGAAACATAAGGTCATTATTAGGTATGTATATACAGTCAGGGGAGTCTACTGTATGTATACGCATTATGCAGTCGACCACTCTGTACTGTAGAGATTGGGACTGCGCTATATGAATACTACATAATATGTTATATGGGACCACAGACTGACCACACTACTTATGCACTCGAAAGTAGGGACCCCAATTACTCGACATCTCAACTACTCGAGTAACGAGTAGTAAATTTTTAAAATACTCGAGTATATTCGACTAGTTTCAGATGTGCCAAAATATATTTTATTAATTCGAATTTGTGTCTATAAATAAATGATACATAAATACATAAGCTTATTTTATTTTATCATTATATTTATTTAAATTTATAAAACATATATTTCAAAAATAATAGAGAATTAAACGTCTCAAATTTAAATTTGGTCCAAATTTTAGTTTTTTAATTCCAGCAGTAGAAAAAACTCTCTGTTGCTGTGGACCTTGGCTTAAAAGTTAACAATCAATTAAATTGTGCTATCTAGTTTTTCTGTCCGCTGCTTAAAACAAAATAAAATTTTAAATTAAATCTTCATTTATATATTACGAGTATTACTCGAGTATTTTTCAAACTACTCGAGTATCGAGTACTAGAAAAATGGACGAGTATACTCGAGTATCGAGTACTCGATTCTCGAATTGGAGTCTCTACTCGAAAGAGTGGCGCTGTGAGAATTTCCTGAATGACACCGACAAAAAAAAGATTGCCAGAGTTCGAAAATTTTAAATTCCTTTATTTGATATAGACTGAACGTGTAGGCTAAGTGCTGTAGCTGGATTCTTATGTCAGAGGGGAGTAAATTCATCTTGTATCAACGGCTGCCGTAAATTCGAGTGAACTGTTAAAGAAGTCAGAGTGTAGGCGCACATACAAAATTTAAGGTTAGGTTCTTTCAACCATGTTTTTTTAATTACCCGAACTGAGCAAATTAAATACTTTCCCTTATTTTTTAAATATTTAATGACCTTGTATTTAGTTTTTTTAATACGCGTTAAAACAGCTACTGACAAATATTTTTTAATGTGCGTATATAAAATATGAATTCATAACATATTTATGAAAATTATAATTTGACCTTGAAAATTTTAAGTTTTGTAAAAAAAGCTGGGAATACTATAGGAGGGCGCTATAAGGGGGACTGCCGCATACGCTATAGGAAACTACTCTACGGGGTTGAACGCTATAGGATATGTTACTGTAATATACAACTGAATGACTTTTGTCAATTTTTGTCTTTAGTAATGTGGTCAATATGATAATCCACTTATTTCTAGTGCGATGATTTTGAATATTTGATTTAAAAACAATACAAAAACAGACATGTGCAAATATTTTAATGATTCATTGCTCGGCGAATCGTTGATTTGAATAGTAATGGAGAAATATACCGATTATCCATTGAGTAAAATCCGCTTCCTCACAAAAACATAAATCATCGATCAATCGATATATGGCCAGTATTTCTTTGTAAACTTCACTAAAGAAAAAATCAATACGATCTGTATCTCCCCTTTCTTATGTATCAATACCCCAACATCATTGGGTTCCGACGGCCCAAGCCAGGATAATACGTGTGAATGTAGTTAGTATGAAGAGTGGCGGATTAAGCACTTGGAAGGCCCTGGGCACAGTATAATTTTGGTGGCCCTGTTTTTCAAATAATGAAAAGTGTTCACTTTTAAGGTGTTCACTGTCAATACTTGGTGGAATGGCATTATAATAAAAATAATAAAACATTTTTAGTACTTATTCTACATAAAATTTATTGGATCAGGACAGGTTTCGCTCATGGCGAGCATTGTTAACTGAAATGGTGTCAACTAATGGCTGATGAAAAAGTGTCGCAAAATTAATCCGAGATTAGATTTACACAGATATTTTGTTTCAATGATGATTTCATTTTGAGTCGTTTCTCCAAACTATGATTTTCTTATATTATCGTATGTGACCGAGAGGATTGCTTGAACAATGTACAATATTCCCTGCAGATCACTAGAAGCAATTCAAAATGAGTAAATAGCACACCCATACACCTTACTTTATGATTGATGACTAGGGACTCCAATTACTCGACATCTCAACTACTCGAGTATCGAGTAGTAAAATTTTAAAATACTCGAGTACTCGACTATACTCGAGTAGTTTCAGATGTTCCAAAATATATTTTGTTAATTCAAATTTGTGTTTATAAATAGATGATAAATAAATATGCTTATTTTATTTCATTAATACATATATTTCAAAAATAATAGGGAATTGAACGTCTCAAATTTTAATTTGGTTCGAAGTTTTGTTTTTTTATTCCAGTAGTAGAAAAATCTCTCTGTTGCTGTGGACCTCGATTTAAAAGTTAACAATCAATTAAATTGTGCTATCTAGTTTTTCTGTCCACTATTTAAAACAAAATAAAAATTTGGAAATAAATCTTCATTTATTATAGACTGCGAGTATTACTCGAGTATTTGTCAAATTACTCGAGTATCGAGTACTTGAAAAATGGACGAGTATACTCGAGTATCGAGTACTCGATAATCGAATTGGAGTCTCTATTGATGACCCATCGGTTATTCAATATTACTAACATTGAAAATGTATTTTTCGTTGTGACAGCATAATATAGTCTGCACCGTTTTCGTTTTCAAAACACATTCTGAGGGAAAAATTATTATAACTATTTTTGAGGATGTTTCTCCTACTCCGTTCCCAAAATTCCTCTTCTGAGTGTCGGATAGGAGGCTCCTCGATTTACGAGGGAGCCCAATCAAGGTCGTTCTCAATACATACATTGTTTTTCAAATAAGTTGTCTAAAACCAGGAAGCAAACAATTTCAGCCTTGTAGATTTCCCAATTACCTCTCTATAAAGTAAAGAGATCTAACTTTAACATTTATATTATTAAACTAAAAAAGAAAAAAAGGAAATAAAATTTAGTTCTTAATTGTTACCAGTTAAGTAAAATCGATAACAAATAAAATTGTTTCAGAAATATAAATAAAATTGCAAACAAGAAGTGACACGCAGGGTCGCAGCTAGGCCTGGCGATTAGGGCGACCGCCCTGGGATTCGAGCCGCTGACAGAAAAAAGGGGACGCCGAAATGGTGCTAGGATTGCAAAATCGACTCCTTGCACAGGGCGCCAGAGGACTTCGCGTGTGAGAAGCATATTCAGACGATTTTTATATAAAAATGAACTTCCACAAAGTCATTGTTGAATCCATCGAATGTTTTAAAAAAGATTAATAAATTTGTGTAATTTAATATATTTATAAATAAGTGCTTTCATTCTATATATGTATATATTTATTTATTCAACATTCACATAATTTATAATCTTAGCGGGACGTTGGCTTCCGTGACGGACCGTTCGGGTTTGAGACACGGTGCGAGTAGATTTTTTCAGTCGATAAATCGATTCTGTTCGAAGGTAATGGATGTTTAAAAATCCCTTCCCACCTTTCCGATTAAAAAGCGGAGCGAAGCGAGAGCAATAAGCTAGCTACAAGTCCTTTTGTCGTCCTCGTATCCTTTCAATCCCTCCTCTCTTCGAAAATATGAGGTTGAGCAACTGAGTACAGACCGACCACGCTACATATGCACTCGAAAGAGTGGCGCTGTGAGAATGTCCTGAATGACACCGACAAAAAAAAAGATTCACCGAGTTCGAAAATTTTAAATTCCCTAATTTGACATATGTATACTGAACGCGTGGGCTAAGTGCGGTAGGTGGATCCTTGTGTCAGAGGGGAGACAATTTATTTAGTATCAACGGCTGCCGCTCACTCGAGTGAACAGAAGTCAGAGTGTAGCAAGCAGTTTTCGTAAAAAAAAACATGTTGAGATAAACACCGTGAGGTGTCCGTATGCTCCAAGTTGGGAGCGGGCATGGTAAAAAAAAAATAGTGAAAATAAACATCGATTAAGAAAACCAAGGATAAGCTGGGAGAAGTGCTACTTTGTAACATTTTGGCATTAAAAAAATAGGTGCCAATGTCAAGTGCACGCTCGTAGAAATTCTAGTGACCTTACTAGAAATAAAAATATAGGTACATATATGTATGTACATATAGAAGCCATGCATCATTTAAGTTTGCTCTTCAAATATTGTAGTTATTACTTCCTTATTGTAGTGATCTTTCGGCTTTCCTACAATAAAATGACAAAAGTTAAATCATTGCAGATGTCTGTCGGGTGTCCAAAATGTGCTAAAAAGTCCAGATCCGACATTTTACCATTTTTTTACCATGCTGAAACTTTAATTGATAAAGAAATCCGGTGGTATTATCTTTATCGAGACTTATTTCAACGAAGTGTTGAAACCGATTGATTTGTGGAGGAATTCAAGGATATCTTTGTTTTTTTTAAATAAGACAACCCATACATGAAGCTAATTTATAGCTATCAAAATGTGAAAGTATTATTTAATTAATAATAGTATTTTTACATCAACCGGGATTTTACATGAACTATAAACAGATAAAGAAATACTAACTTAGCTGACTTCAACGTTTGTATTTTCATCAAAAATATGAATACGTGTATAATGATCATGTAAACATAATCACAAAATTAAAGAACGTGGTACAAACAAAATAAAAAGTAAAAATAATTTCGCCTGCATGGCGGTAAAAGGTCAGATGTCCACCTTAAACTAAAAATGAACGTCCAAAATAAAAAATATTTACAGACTTGATAAAAAAAATACCAAGTAAGTAAAAATTGCAGAAGAAATAACATAATTTGAACAATTAATAATTATGATGAATAAATTGTGCTAAAATTTGCGCTCTCCTAAACAATTATTTAAGTGTAGTACCTACGACCTTTGACTTCTGAATTACTAAATCATTCGACCATAGCGTGTAATAGTAATAATGTTATTATTTATTTTCCGTATAGATGGCTCATGTATTAATTTGTAAGGCACTCTGTGCCACAGATATTATGATATTATATTGGGTGTCGCGTTGTTATTATACAATCAACCGCCGTCTTTCACATCCCTGAATATAGGCAATTGTACCATCAGTGAAGTAAATTTAATCATTGTCGTATAACTTCAAGACATATTATGTACACATAAATAGTATAATTATATAGTATGTATTATGATGGTCGACTTAAATTATGATTATTTTAAAAACTGTAACCCAAATTGTAAGGATCAGCAGTTTTGATCATTATTACAAATATGCATTGCTCACTTACCTATAAGTTTTCAGAAACAAAAAAAAGTATTACATACTTTATGGTTTATTAGCTTTATTAAAATAAACATTGATAGATCATTTGTTCAAATTATTAAAACTTAAGATCAATTATTGTGGGGCTATACTTTCATAAAAAATCAATTGTAAGGTTTCATTTCGCAAAAAAATGCGCCAATGAAATAGTGCATCATGAATTTGGAGCACATATGAAAAAAAAAATTATTGCGTTAATCGTAAAAAGCGGAGTATGAATATAAAAATACTTTCGAACCACAAATTTCAATGTTTGTAACGCATTTATTTTAGACTTGCTACAATTATTTCGATGTCCACCAATTTGATAACAGCAAAAATCATTAATTAGTTTTATGACAGCGGAACGTTTGAAAAGAGTAAGGGTCCTTCTTCGTCGACGCAATTATAAAATTACGGAAATTTTGACAGTCTGAACACTCGATATAAAAAAAATATTGGAAATTCAATTGCTGGGTCTCATTAATGAGTTCACATGGATACAAAATGACGATTAGTGGTTATTGTTTACACCTGATTATGTATTGTCTTTTTTTTTTATTAAAATAAAGTTTGGCTGCAGCTTAATTTTATTTTGCGTATTGTATAAATACAGACGAAGAAACTTGATTGACTATCTTTTCCTAAATTCAAGTAAGCTTTTTTTCGATCAAATAAATAAATATTATTTTGAATAAAATAAAAATATTATTTCTGTCACTTTTTATGAAAAATGGTATTTTTTGAGCTATCTATTCATGAAATGAAATACTAATGATATTTTTTCAGTCAATTCCTAAGTTTTTCAATAAAAAAACTTCAGTAAGCATATCATTATAGTTGGCAATACGGTCACAATACCAAATGACTCAGCGATCGACTGATTGACCGCGATCGCCCTGTTGGCAGGTCCTGTAAACTAACGGGGAACGTTTTTGTTTTTGCTTTTTAAAAAAATCTGTTTACTTCCTATTGGCAGCATAATATAAAAAAATTAATTCAAACGTTTCAAAAATATTTTTTAAAGCTCTCCATCTGCACATAAAATCTTTAATAATCTCTTATGAATTAAATAAAAGCATTCATTTTGTGATAATTATTATTTTGATCAATAGGTTGGTATCCCTTCATTTATATCGTGCTTCCCTCTAGCGGATTTCTCTGGAAACATTTTATTAAAGTACGAGTGGGCTAAAATGTGCCGTGCCGTGTACAAAAAGTTCGCATCTAGTTTTCCGTGGCGGGATGTGAGCGTCCATCTTGTATTTTATACGCTTTGAAGCCGGTTGACTTGTATATTTTTAAATATTTTTCTTTGACGGCTGTGTCTAGATACCTATTTTATATTATCACTATTAGTTAGCTTATTATCCAAATAAAATATTTCAAGATTATCTACAGGAATGTACTAGGTATGTTTGACTTATTTCCACATTGACTGCGACCACTCCGACAATTTGGCGAGCAATGGCGTGTGGACCGTCTTACGACGGTCGAATTTTTCAAATGAATTTGTCAAATATAAAGTTTTTTTAAACTTCGAGTGCGTTCAATCACGAGGCATCTCGGTTATCGTTGTGCTTTTCAAGACTCTGTGATATTTTCATGTGTGATATCGTTCAGTGTAGACTCGACGCCCTTTCAAATTAACCACCCATTGCCAATTCGCCTCGCGGCTGCCTACTATAACGTAAATTAGCATTCGGTTTCCACCCGTTGATCGAAATATCTCCAGTGAACATATAACAGTTCGCGGAATACATCCGTCTTCGGAAATACGGTCAGAACGGTGGAAACATGCGGTTTGAAAGTATTGTGTTGTGAGGAGTGTCACTTTATTGGTTATGATTAAAGCGAACCCTATGCCTTTTTCTTGTAGGTGCATTAACTAACACATATGCAGCTGCTTCAAAGAGTTTCGGTGTCAGTAGAGGCTGTGTGAGACACATCCGTCTCAAGGAAACGGCGATGGCATTGCCCAGTAGAGCCCGAGTCTACGCCGACGTCAATTCTCACAAGACAAGAGACTATTGGGATTATGAGAGCTACTTAGTGAACTGGGGTGACCAGGACGACTACCAGTTGGTCCGCAAGCTCGGCAGAGGCAAATACAGTGAAGTGTTTGAGGCGATCACCGTGAAAAATGATGAAAAATGTGTAGTTAAAATATTAAAAGTAAGTATTCTTCAATTTATATCACTAGAACATTGGCTTTATGTCTTATTTATCTACACTTCATTATTGAATTTACTTGAATCTTGTTTTCACCTTTGACCTTTGTTGCTTGGAGAAAGCTCTCGGTGCCCTCATTGGTGGTTGTAGAGTGTGATCTTGAAAGAATTTGAGTCGCTTAAAATTGAATTTATTCTCTGTTTCCAGGATCAATGGATCCTTTTAATAATATAAGTAAGTACTTTGAATCGATCGTGGAATCTTAGTTTATGTATGCTGACCCAAATTTTAATTTTATTCACAGCCTGTTAAAAAGAAGAAGATTAAACGAGAAATAAAGATCTTAGAAAATTTAAGCGGTGGCACAAATATAATAACGCTGCAGGCGGTTGTAAAGGATCCAGTTTCCCGAACTCCAGCGCTTATATTTGAGCATGTAAACAATACGGACTTCAAGCAGCTTTATATAACTCTATCTGATTTTGACATAAGGTAAGCAGTACTAATTGATCCCCCCAACTTGAACCTCTAAGATTTGTGTACTTAATTAAATCACTTCTTATGAGACCTCGAAATTGTATTATTGATGTTCCTTTCATGTAAGAGCCACATGGTAGTTTTTGTTCTAGAAAGAAAGTGTACCGAATTTATACATCATATTCTGCTGAAACTGAATAACTGTTAAATAATAAAATAATCAGAAAATTCCAGTTAATTGATACATGACAAAATGAAGTAAATTTTTGTCATGTCATTGTTTTGATTCATCAGGATCATATGCTTGGCTTATGGTTACATATATTATTGACTAAGTGAATAATCAAATAAGATTGGCATGATGAAATTGGACGTATAAATTATTGATAAGTGTGTTATTGCTTTATTGACCATCAAACGGCACTTAACATTTTATGAAAACTTCAATTACACGTTCTTCTGTCAAGTACACATTACTGTTTACATAATTTTAGTAAGCACTACAATTTAGCAGAAGTGAGATATGTTATACTGCTTAGTGATTATAAGCAGGACTTCTGAATAAAAGATAACATTTTATGTCTCACATCTGCTGTGACATATTGTCACGTATCTACAAGGTAGACATTGTGAACAAATGGTTTATATATGGTAGCATTATATTATTTTTGTTTATTGAGTTCAGAATTTCAGTAAACATAAGTTTTCCCACCAGGGAAGATGCTCTTCTGACCCAGTTACGTGATTTTTTTTCCTTGGAAAGCATTGACAGATAATTCATGTTTTGTTTTATCTCCTGGCACCATTCCAAATATTTGTAGGCCTCGAAGGTGATTATTACCGGATCGCTTTTACTTTCATCCTAACGATATCACTAATCTGTTTTTTCATTCTTAATTCAAACAACATGTATATTTAATGGTTTCAATAATTTTTGTCATGGCCTTGCCGATATCGCTTTACAGGACTCGATTACTGTGAATATCTTTGAAACATAGTTTATGAATATTAAACTCTAATAATATTGCATTTCTAAAGTAGATTATTATTTTAGAAGTGTCGTTAGTAGATAAGGAAATGATTAATACTGATTTTGGTTGGTATTAAGTGGTGATAATTTGAATGTTTTTCCAGGTATAGAGAGCACACAACATTGTAATAAATATTTTGAATAAAATATTGCAGTTACGACTGATATGCATGTGTGCAACACTTTATCTCGGTGATAATTCCTGGTTCATACGTTTTATGGGTATTCGTATGATAATAATGAATAAATTATGAGATTGGTGTAAAGTTAGTCGATTAGCATTTTTTCCCCTGATACAATTATGAAAAATTTAATATTGTTTCATTACGTTTCCAGGTATTATCTGTATGAGCTGCTAAAAGCCCTCAACTATTGTCACAGTCAGGGTATCATGCACCGAGATGTGAAGCCACACAACGTGATGATTGATCACAAAAATAGGAAACTTCGTCTAATTGATTGGGGCCTCGCAGAATTTTATCATCCAGGTCAAGAATACAATGTTCGCGTGGCCTCTAGATATTTCAAGGTACTGTGCAACATCTTTAACTAAGGTTACACATTTGCAAGGGGGAAAAGTATTTCCAATTGATAAATGAAAAAGTGTCAATCTATTCACTGACTTAAAGTCTTCAATGTGACACACAGCACACTACATTCTGAATGCTTCTTTAAACTTATTGAGATTTGATAATTTCTTTTTCTAAAAATGTTTGGATCTCGGGCATGTGATGAACACGTAACCCATACCAATATGGCTCACATATATAGACTTCAGATACAGCATGTGAACAGAATCTTAATTTACGAGAATTGGTTATAAGTCAGTCAATTACCCATATAAAATTAAATAAAATCTTGCATATAATGTTATTGCGACATCGTAAAAAGTTATCTACACTAGTATGCCTTTTAAGTGAAATAGTAAAGATTTGTGTATATTATAGGAATTTTGAATATCTTATGGTTTGACGCAAATGGATCATAATTTATCAACTTTGCTGTGAATACATAGTTCATTATGTATCTATGTGTGTGTACAAATATGTATGGTTCTATATATTCCTGATTATATTGAGAGAATCTACAAGTTTTGATAATGGACATAGCATTTTTTTTAAAAGGTCTCAATTGTCTTAGTTAAATTATAATAATGGACAGAGATGAAGGTTGTTTTTTGGTCTTGGGCAGTAAAGTTTTAATGTTGCCATTACCCTTTCAGTCAATATACTTGTGACATAAAAATTATTCTCGACTGATTTTTGACACATTGTTTTATGGTGATATCTTGAATTGTTCAGGGTCCCGAGCTTTTGGTGGATTACCAGATGTACGACTATTCACTCGACATGTGGTCGCTAGGTTGCATGCTCGCATCTATGATTTTCCGCAAGGAGCCTTTCTTCCACGGCCACGATAACTACGATCAATTGGTGCGCATTGCCAAAGTCCTCGGTACGGAGGAGCTCTTCGAGTATCTCGAGAAATATCACATAGAACTTGATCCCAGGTTCAATGACATTTTGGGCAGGTGTGTATGCTGGTGTTGATTTTAGTCACTTATACTAGTGATTTATATTTATTATACCTATCAGTTTGGGGCTATCGAATTGGATTTTGTACAAAGCCATCAATTGTTAAGCGGAATGAATGAATCATTTCTAAAACTGATGTTATTTATTTACAATGACAATCATTCATAATTATCTGAATCATCTATATTCAGAATTTCAAATCGATTATTAATGATTCAGGTCATTTTTCATTATCCTCCTGATAGGAATGCAAACTTCCGATTCGATTGTTCTGTTATTATATATATTAAATGAGATATCTATCGGTGATCCTTTCCATTCCGAACCTAAATACAATACATTGTTCCGATCCCATATGAATATATCTTGTGCCTCGACCGTAGCATAAATTCCCGAGAATTAATAGTCGGATACTTCTTAAACTATATAAAATCTACAGATAATATTATAATCACTTTATTTACCATGCTTGCTTTTTTGCTATATGCCAATGTCACAAGGGTTGAAGTAAAATTTTCTATACCATATTTTGCGCAATCCTGAGTACCAAGTTTTTCTTTAGTGTTAAGAGATATATTCTTCAGTATGAAATGACATGAATTTTTGATGTGTAAAAATCGTAACATATACAGTTGCTTCAGGATTGCGTAAAATTAGCAGGGCCATCCTTAGTCGGATGTACGTGCAGACGAATTTTTAGTGCCTGTTGAAATATTTAAAATGTTGAAATAAAATAAAGTTTCCTTGATGTCAAAGGGAGAGGCCCAGGGCGGCCACCCCGATTCGTCAAACCCTAGGGCCGGCTCTGCAAATAAGGTATAATATCACATATTCGGACCACAATTTCACTTCCAAAAGGATTCATTTCCAATATCAGTATTCTTTTTGGTTTCTTTGTTTTCCCTTTTTAGAACATAGTGAGCTATTTTTTGCTATTGTTTCCAGTTTAAATCTTGAAGCAGTTTAAATTTGTCTCAATGCCAAATTTTAAAAGGTTTCTTCATCATTTTGTTCAATTTATGTTTGCCTTAGAATAAGTGTTGTTTTTATTTAGATGTATTCCAGAAGATATTATACTATCATCATCCAAACCCATCTATCTATATTACTTATAATTAGTGTTTTATCTGGCGAAAGCAAAGCTAAAAAATAGCTATTTTACGAATAAACTTCAAATACAAACGAAGACATTCAAAAAATTTTACAGCTTACATTTTATGGTTAAATTAATAACTTTGTTACTCCATGTATTGTGTAACACATAGTGAAACATATTTCGCCTGTCTAAAAGTATCTTCAAGACATTCTATCGTAAGATTACTTAAATGATACTAAAGTAACCTTATTGAATGTCTGAAGATGTTTATATAGAGGCTAAGCATGTGTTGGTTTCAGCATTGACACATTCAGTGCTGAACATGTTTTTTTAGTATGCAGTTGAACACGCTACGCGTGTTCCCAGCATACAATGTGTTAATTACACGATACTTGGAATAACGAAGTTATCCATTTAATTCATAAATGAACCTAAGAAGTTACTGTCGAAATCACTGAAAGTAGTTTACTTTTTTTTTAATGTGAGGGTATCGCAAATTTATAGACGGTAAAAACTAATTATTTCTTATTCCTCAGCCCTTTTTTAATCGTCTACATGGCATGTTTCTGAAAATAACGTTGGATAATTTAAACATGAATTATCGAATAAGCAAGGAACGGGCCAACAAATTTAATGAGAACAATTTTTAACATGTCGATGTATTATGTTGTTAGGCACTCGCGCAAACGGTGGGAACGCTTTGTGCACAGCGAAAACCAGCATCTCGTTACTCCCGAGTCGCTGGACTTCCTCGATCGCCTCTTGCGCTATGACCACTACGAGCGGTACACTGCACATGAAGCCATGGAACATCCCTACTTTTGTAAGTTGTCTCTTATTCAGTAGCTACATCAAATGTGATAAGGCCTAGAAACATTCTTGAAGCTTTTATTGACTTATCAACAATTATCAATTTGACTGTTTTAATACTAGGTATCTTTGTGCTAAGTTAAACATTGATTTAAAATATTTGCTGGTACGGTAGCTGTTGACTTGAAGATTTTGGGCGTTTGTCCCACTTACCTGCGGTGGACGGTTTGACTCCCTTGATGGATTTTCAATGGTTGATTTGTGGATCTGTGCCCTTGCTTACATCCTGTGTTTTTTTTAACTGGATGGTTGTGAGGTGGAATTTTAGAGTACATAGATATCCATATCTTTAAATAGACATGAGCTGTCAAATAGGTATAATAGCTGAGATGTAAGGCTGCAATGCTCACAGGCCATGTCAACTCAGAATGCTATGGCAGTCAGCTGCAGGGAAGAGTTTAATACCAAACCTAAGTAGTACAAAAATCATCATGTTTGGTGTAGAGGTGTTCTAGCCTCGCTGGCTAGAAACTGTCGGAGTCGGATCATTAATAAATCTAAGCATATACCTAATCTCAGTGGAAATGATCCATTAACTTTTACACAAACGTTCAAGGTGCGTAGCTCACTGCCTGAGAATTTTTGTGCCACTTTGTGGGAATCCTAACACTTAACAACTTTTTTTATTTAAATAAAACTAATTAAAAATCACATGATCCTGATTTAGGATAAATGTCTTTGTATAAAAACATCTGTATTGACAAATATATATTTGAGTGGTGTGAAACGAAACAGATTTATTACGGTCTGTCGGTGATAAAAGCACAATGGCTATCTGAAATGTAAATGTTTGCATACTCATTCCAAATATTTATGATAAACGAAAATAAAATTAGGATTTAATATCATGAAGTCATTATTCATGTAAGCTTCTATTCATATCGTTCCTGCCGCAAAAATGTTTTAAAGATATTTTCAATAATATTTTTTTACTCCAGCCATAGGGAACAATAATGGTTTTCTCTTTGATTCCTTTAGTATACAATGACAACATTTTAATTTATCATGACTCAGTTTCCACAATATTTTTTTTCTCAATCTATGGGCTGGGCTCCTCATGGAGTTATTCTCATCAAAGACCATTTTAAAGTTGTAAAATGGTCAAATTTATTTCTATGAGAACTGCTTGTTACTCAGTTGCTCAACCTGAGACTGAGGACAGAAAGGATAGGACTAGATTAATCAGTGTAAAAATCACTTAGCCGTAATACGCTATTGGAATGCTTTTTAGCAGTTATATTTTAGTCAGCTCTGGGAAAACATATGTGAAAACCTAACATGTTAATTTGACCAATGTCCATTGCATTGCCTAATATTTTTGTCATAGACCTAATCCGCTTTATTCTCATTGTGAAATCTGTGAGTTTTGTTAACGATAGCTGTATTTTGATTTTAGACCCTGTAGTGAAGGACCAGGGTCGTTTGGTGACATCGTCCTCGCCCACCCCGAGTGCAATTCATGGACCAATTCCCACTACAGAATAAGACGACGGCAAAGTATCCCTTCTCACGACTCCTCTATTGAGCGACAGCATACGACATAATCAGGCGTGTCCACTTGAGTGGCTTTGGAGGCTTCATTCTTACAATTGTGTCATGTTCTCGGTTAACGCTTTTCAGTCCAGCAGTGAAACTGTGACTATGATAGTATGACAATAGAGTATGAGAAGAGCGAAGAGGCGAGTCGGAGACGAAGACAAGGGTGAAGGTGATGGTGTCCGTCGCCAGGCCCGGTGGCGTGTCATGACAGATGTTAACCGATCGGGCATATTAGGAAGAGACAATATTGTTTAGAGTTATTGATTATGAAAATAACATATGTTTATTATATAGATTCTTAAAAAGTGTTTCTGGCTAAAATTTAAAATATTAAAAAATCCCTTCAGGTCTAATGGAGTTATCGATTTTGTCGATTATCGATGACAATTTATATGATAAATCTTTTTAGGTTCGGACGTGTTTTATACAGACGTGAAGTGTTGAACCGGCAGTAGACTAAAGACCGTTCTTTACTTTGAACTCATCTGAGCGATTCGGTTGTTGTTTTTGTCACATTGTTTTCAAAACAGAATTACAAATAACCTTGTTGATTTAGACATACATACCTTTGTAGTTTCATCGATCCATTGATGCACTTAAATGTTTTGCATTTATATCTTTAGTGTTGATATTGTAATTATTTGTAATATAACAACCGTTTCAACGTATGCCTTCGAGCTGTTACGTTATAAATATATAATCCGTTAAAATTTTGTATTTATCTAGTAGGAAACTGTAGATAAACGAGGATAGCGTAAGTGCATAAATACAAAATTTTAGGATCTGCGCGAACCGGTGGTCAGAAATTATCATCTGACACATTATGGTCAGGTTAAAGGGCTATTAAAAAAGTTTGTATATTTTGCCAACTCTGCCGAAAGTGATGTGTTAAAGCATTTCCGAGGTAATGTGGCATGACAAAGGTGAAGTGTTCTCTTGTTTGTGAGCAATGCTGCTGGACAGGTTGTATTAATAAAGTTGAACAAGTCGATAGAGCTATCATCCTAACGAGCCCTTCACGCCAGTGTCAGTTGTCATGCGTGAACAGAGTCCATTCCTTCTCATGTCATGCGGCTAATACTACTGTCAATTCACACCCCCTTCATCGAACAGAAAAAGCATTTTAGTCAGCCTATACGTAAATAGTAGCGTTTGATAATGCAGGATGTGCATTTCATTGACCACTGTAAAGAATTATTTTTTCATATAAAGTGTATTCGGTAACTCGCATACTGCAAACGCAACTGTCATTTCATGAATTGTTAAAATTGACGAGGTAATTTTGCAATTGATCGAGTCACTGAAATATAAAAATTGTTTAGTGTCATAATTATGTCAATTGTTTATTGCCGTGTGATTAATTTAGTTAGTTTTGTTTAATAATCTTTACAAATGTTAAATGATTAATCTCGAAAGTGAAAGCTAGGAAAGTGACTTCAACAATATGCCTACTGACTGTTTCCATTTCATTTGTATCAATGTATCGCATAATATTTTGTTCCATTCATCTTCCGGTGTCTGTGAATTCACTCATCGATAAACTAAGAGAGAAAACTGTGTCGACTTATTTGACCTGCAATTTTTATAGACTACCACTACCCTGTAATTCTATTAGCGACTAGCATAAACGCAGACAGGTTTGATGGATTTTTGTGTTTCACTTTACTCATACATTCCCAGTAGTTATCGATCACAGGCAGCAGGCGTATTGTAACTCTTAAACTGGCGGTGTTTCTTTCAATATCTGCTACATCTGATATGGTACTGGGAAAGTTGCTACATCTCCGATTCCAATCATTCATTGTATGATTAACCGTTCACGTACATTTGTGCTAAACTTATTTAATCCTCGCATAATTATATTATTGTAAAGCAGCTTTCCTTCTCGACACATTTTCATTTTTTATTGAAAACTGGAAGAAAAAGCTTGTAACAACCTATAAGAACAGATCGAAAGTAAATAAACAGTTTTTCATGTACAAAATTTGTAGTTAATTTAAAACAAATATATAACAATTAAATGACCTATTTTGTTTATTAACATTAATTTATACATTATATGAGAAAATCCTGGATATCATTTCTTATATTTTTTAGAGATTTTTTATAATGTATGGAGGCCATGAACTGTGGCGGAAGCGTGCTCGGATCTACCATATCTCGAACGATCAGCCTGCAGCTGTAACACAAGAACTCTTCAATCTCGGGTCTGGTCAAAAGCTGAATCTCAGATGATTTACACGTGCAATCCTTGCATTTTTCATTTTGACTCTGAATAAGTAGATTTCCATTGGTACCTAGGTTTGACATTTCTCTGGAAAAGTCTGTTGCTTGAAGTGCCGAACACGGAATTACTTGAGTATCCAATATTGACTAGAACAAAATTACATAAACAATCAAAATATATTTAAATTTAATATAAAATATTTGAAACATGGTGTTTTAACATTAACCTACATCGCAGGATAATAGTATTTATGTTTGTATGAATACATGTGAATGAAATATCATAATTATGAAACTATCAAAAGGAAACTTCAAACAAGCTAAATGTAAATTTGCACTGAAAAGAATGAGAGTAATATTTTCGATTCAGCAGTAACTTTGTGGAAGTTCATTTTAGCTCATTGGCTACGGGGAAAATATGAGCATATGGAGAAATGGCACGTATTCCACATTCACTAGCCAATGTGTCATTGTAAACTGAACAAGTGTGATGTGCATTCGCTAAAAATAGAAATGGTTTGTTACCAGAATTTCACAAGTATCTGGGATACGAGCAGATCTCAGTCAAAGGAATTTAGTGGTCATAAATGCAGTAGTTAAGGTGTAACCAAACTTTTAGTAAGTGAATAATTGAAACTTAAACTACTGAGAGGAATGAATCTACACAACTTCAATTTGTAGCAGGTGTGTTTTTGAATATGTAATTTATTGTGTTGATGAGATTTTTGGCCAATCGATTTTCATGTGACGCATACTACAGAAGTATTCCTATTCCGGAAAGTATTCATTTTTATAACCATTATTGGTATTTGTCATCCAAATTAAAATATTCACATTTTCTCATAAATTTCTTATATTATAAATACCTAAGTGTTAATGAGTTAAGTTAAAGTCAAAGTCTCATTAATTACCTCACAGAGAGCGCATTGATTTTCCTCCGAATCTATATCATTGGTGGACTTATTCTCAACTTTGTCACCTATCCGAAGGACTGTAGGTATTGTGGCAGGAAAATCATTTTGTAAGTCGATTACAAACTTTTTTGTAAGTGACTGCACACTGGCGTAAGGATTACTGTTTCCTGCCAATGGTTTTTTATTTACGTGGACTATTTTATTGATCTTTACAAATAGATCCAGATCTTCCGAGGTGAAATCCCTCATTGGCTTCAAGACTTTAACGGTGTCATATCTTTCATCGCAAAACCCTAAAAAAAAAGAAAATATATAACTTCCATAGTTAAAATACTAGACTGAAGTTTAAAATAAACTTAATATTGTATTTACAATCTCCGATGATAAATTTGATCCTGCTCCCAGAGACAAACTACTCAAAAGGTTAGCTGCCAGATTTGTAGCAGTGTCGGCAACAAAAACAAATGAACAATTGAAAGCTTGAGCATATTTCACTAGTAAAGTTTTACGAAGTTTCTTTAATAGATCTTGCTTGGCAGTCAAAGTAGTTACTGAGTCAAATATCGCTTTTAATTTCGCATCCTTCTCATTGTCGATAATTAAGTTCTCGCTGTTGACTAAACTATTAGACCCATCTTCGCCGAGCATATCGCACATTGAACCGATAGACATTTTTATGCCCAGTAATTTCGCTTGTGACGCAAGGTATGATGACTTTTCAATTCTTTCATCATTTGATAAATTTATGGTGCCCTCTGAAAAAAAAAGTTCCATTTTTAATTTTCAATGACATTGATTATTGCAGAGAAACCCTGGTTCACTGTTCTTTCAGGGTTCTTTGAAAAGAAAGTATGAATACAAGAAAACTAAATAATAAGTGTGATGTATTACCAATACAGGTGGGAAAACCAACGACCAGGGTTCCACTAAATATACAAACAACTAATGACTATTAAACAGGGCTGTGGAGTCAGAGCTTTTTGGCCGGAGTCGGAAATTTTGAATTTTTTATTTTTGCAAATTATATGTCAAATTTGGCTATTGACCGGATTGATATTTAATTGAATACACATAATTATGAAAATAAGGCAAAAAAAGTAACTATATTAAACTTTTTTAGTCAGAGTCGTGTTTTTGGCCAATGTTGGAGTCGGAGTCGTTGGTAAATGCTGGAGTCGGAGTCGAACTTTTTTCACCGACTCCACAGCCCTGCTAATAAATTTACAAGTGTACAAAAATACTGTAAATAAATATTAAGTATGTCATATCAATGACGTTGGTTGAATATTAGTTAAATAAAGGAATATCAATATAGGTAAGTATAATATTATCTAACCGTCAATATAAATGGCGATAGGTTCAAACCGTAGTCTTTTGTGATTCTCCTCTTTAAGACCATTTACAACTAAATTCATGAGTGCGGAAGATGCCGCATCTCCTGAGAAAGCAATCAAAACTTTATCCCCCTTTCTGATAAGCTTAGTTTTTCCGAGGCTGGCTCGAAATTTGTGGACTACTCCTCCCAAGAAGCAGTCATTGCAATATGGATCTTTCTTTCGTAATATCACATCAGCAATTTTGGTTTTGCATTTCTTACAAAAAACATTTTCCCTGTGACAAACATAAAAAGATCATGAGTGTTCCAATTTGATTAGGTAAATTGAAATGATTTAATTTGAATATTGACATTTGGTCGATAATATTTAAGTATTTTTTTTTTTCAATTTAAAACTTTTATAATAGTAATGTCGGGAAAATAACTTCTCTGCTGTTGAGGAACAATGAGAAGAGTAGTAGATGGAAGAAATTAAAATTTAAAGCTGGGTACACGACTTTTATTATCGAACCGAGATTGATAAAATCAACAGATCCGAACATTTTGGTAAATATATTGTTTACTGACGTTTTTAAGAGGGGCTCCACTATTGCCATGACCTTAATTTCATCAAATTCATCTTCCGCCACTGAGCACATGATTGAGCTGTTTGGAGTACTAAGGTAGTACGGGTAATTTATTAGGTTATTTCGGTTATGTTTTTTCTAAGATAATAAATTGTTGAAATGAGAAATGGTTTCACTATCGTAAGGATTTACTTTAAAGACTGCTAATACATGTCATTACGAATGCTGTCTCTTTATTATTGATGAAATCTATCAACAGTTTAAATTGACAGTAATTTCTCACATGTTTAGTGACACAGACAAGATGAACTATTCATGTTATCTATGATTCATATGTCATTCTATATCAATAATAGAGACGCGTTTTTTTAAAAGATTAAATTATTTATAAAACAATGATGTCACAATTTATTTGCTAAACATATTGAATGCCAATGAATCAAGGCATCGCGAACCATTAATAAATAAAGTGCTTGGAGAACTTTGTTATATTTATAAAATTATCATCTCATCAAATTTTAATCGGAATAAATATGTTATACGTGACAAAATGTTTGATTAATTAATTAGTAAAATACATTGTATGACTTTTTTGTAACAAAAAAAATTGCCGCACTACCCACATTTCAAATTCTTGTAACCTATGCTGTTTTGGAAACGTCCTTTTTGTAGCACGTCAATTTTTTGTCGGCAGCTTTGGCATATTGATTTATAAAATTAAGGTAAATTTTGTGTTTTCATTTAAACGTTAAGCGAAAACTTGCCTCAATTTGGTATTTTGTTAAACATATATCAATTTAATTTACAAAACTACCTTATACGGTGAAGTGTTCTGTGACGTATCTATAAAATATTACCCGGTTGGCCAAATTTGTACACCACATGGGCTATTCGTCAAATTGTGACGCTCGGAAATTATGCTTTCTGCAGAGAGTTAGGTAATACTGCAAGTGACGCACTGAGTGCATTTCTATAACCGATATTTTCATTTTTCAGGATTTGGAAAAATGGCATCTGAAATGATTCTCGAAACAATTTGGACTGACAAGAGCAAGTATGATGATGCAGAGCGCCAGCACTATGAAAGCTTAGCTGAGGTAGATATTTTTTATTAAATATTAAATCAGGAGTTGTTTTTTTTTTGGTACTTCTCCGGGGGATATCTGGAACTTCATCTTGATTTATTTACTAAAATTGCATGAACATAAGGTGTACTGATGATTACTTTATTGAAAGAAATGTTACACAGTATCTGAATAGGGCAATATGCTGAAAAAATTTACCACAATATCAATGGCGTCAAATTTGAAGAAACCAATATGTTATTCTTGGGTAATGAGAATGAATTGGCTCACATAATATTTAACTGTGATTCATAAATACCTTCTTCTAGGTTGATTAGTTATCATAATAAATTAGGTGGTTTTCAGCATTGAGAATTTACTAATGAAGGTGGTCACCACTATATCAACTATATTGAATGGTTGAAGGCAACATAAAATCTCATATTAAAATATGTAGTCATGAACTGAATATGACAATGTAAATATATATTAATAATTCAGTCCATCGTATATGTTTTGTGGTGTATGTATTACTGGCATTTATGTATTCCAAGTCCCGTTAACGTGGCAAAAGAAAGTCTGTTACGATTTATACCTAAATTAGGACTTTTTACTGTTACCATGTATTTATTATATTATTACGGCATTGATGAATTTGTCAATTGACTGTTTTCGAACCTTATCTGGTTACATTGCATTATAATGTGAAAAGTTTTCTTCTCTAACTTTTTACAATCACAATTTATTTAATTAATATTTAAAGTGCAATTTTTAATTGAACTCAAGCCCAATTATTGAAAAATCCACCATTAAAATCTATTGTTTATAACATTAACACAACTTTTTATAGTGGTCATAATCAAACATCAAATTTACACATTGGTGATGTGGGAAATCTAAACACATAGACAAACAAAGTGTATTCCAAGCTCCCCATAGCCAATGTGTTAAGTGATAAATTTTGATCAATTTAATTATTGGGGATATGATTGCCGTCTAAGTGTTATATGGCAGGGTTAAATTAATGAATATTTGTATGATAATACAAAAGAAAAAACATATTAAACAATGGGCTTACAGAATTTAATTGAAACTTTCTCAAGGTTTTATTTTCCATATGTGTTTTGTTTTCAATGAGCTTTGCAATCAGAATTTTTTTCCTTTACAAGCTGCCTAAAGAATCAAAAGGATGTAAAAAGGAAGTATGTCCCGTAATAAACCCTCCCGCTCCTAATACTCCTGCCGTGAATCAATCCAAAAAGTCAAAACCAGCCGAAATCGCTGTTGTCCCTCAGCAAAATGTACCCATCGAGGTGCCCAAGACACCCACCCCTGTGACCGAACCTCGCAAAACTGAGGGAAAAGAGAAATCTTCGAAAAAAAATAAAAAAGCCCGTGAGGCGCAACGACAACGTGACTTGTTGAACAGTCTGTCGTCAAATAAAGACGCTCAGCCTTCTCCCGCCAAAGAAGAAGAAATAATTTTAACTCCGGTGGTTAAAACCGAAACGAATGTGAAAGCCCCGAAGAACAAGGAAACGAAAGAGAAACTCAACAAGTCCGATAAGAAGCAATCGAACAAAAAAGACAATGCGTCAAATAACACTTGTAAGAATGAGGAAAAACAAATGAAAAATGAAAATGTCGATGTTAAGATTAATGAGAAGGTACAACAGATTGCCGACGTAGTTTAGTGTATCATTGTGTTTGATTTGATGTTGGTTTCTATCATGTAACAGATCTGATGGCTTTGCTACACTGTTTCATCGATCGTTTTCAACATTTCAACTTCCATGATTTGAAATTTATCTAGGAAACAATGTTCAAATATGTTTGTCGATACCAGGAATCGTTACATTGAACGCAAAAAAATCGTTTCAAGTTATGGAAGTCTTTAGAATGTTTATTTGATTTAGTTTCGCTTTGATTTTCGATCATCGTAATATGCATGCGTCCAGTATTGAATCGAGTTTGTCGAGAGAATCAGATTGCCAAAATTGTATCGCAAGATTCATTATAAATATTTTATTTCAACGGAACCGTATTATAGTTATAATGAATAGAGTGGAACTAATTTTTAAAAAATTAACAATAACTAGCAAATTTTGACGATTTGGTTTTACTCTTTATAACAAACGCCATAATAACTTTCATTATGTTTCATCTGATGTGTATCAAAATATATGAGATAAATATGTAGTTGATTTTTTTTTGGTAAAGTAAATAAGGGCATTCTGATCTGAGATAATTAATTCTTTTGTCAGAACTGTCCATGGATTGACTATATTAACCCTTTGCAGTTAGAAACTACCATAGAACTTGTGCGTAATCTACACTTAAACTATCTTTTGAATCAACAGCCATGTTTTTACTTAACTGCGCATGTTTATTTGTGTACAGTCTGCGCAGTACATGAGACCAAGCTGTATGTAATCGTAGTCAAGCTGTGTTAGAAAATCTTTAAACTATCTGCACATCTTCATCACTTACTTTCAAATCTTGTATAGCTTTAAGTTGCAGTCTGAATGAGAGACTATCATTTTTTTATTATTACTTCGTTGGACTCATTTAAACACTGATTTTAGCAAAATATGCTAACTGAGATGTAAAGGAACACTGCGGCTTTTTGTGTATTAGCTGTATCTCTATATAAATGAATTTAGCATAAACAATATGCAATGAAATCCAATAAAAGCCTGAGCAAGTCTCTTCTCTTCAAAAATACTTGTATGTGCTTTGTCTTAATAATTCAGATGTCATACGTTTGCTATTGACTATTGAAAAGTAATACTTGGCTAAAAAGATGATTGCAAACGGTTGAATAGTCAATTCATTGTATCATAGTTATTAGAAATTTTTGCCTATAATTAGGCTTACTTTCAAAAATTTAACGCTTAAATGTGTGATGTATATACCTGTATCGAGGAATATTCTTTTATGTAGGGTGGGGCAACACAAAAAAATACGAGTCAGTGTTCACTAGCTAGTGAAGTTGCAAAGGCCAGACAACACATCAAAAACTCCCTGGAATGTGTAAGTACATTGAAAAAAATAATTATTTCTATTAAAAAAACTACACGATATGTCAATGGGCATTTAAATTTATTACTACTCTCTTCCAGCTAGGGGAAATATTTGGTTTTAGCAATTAAGGCTATACAATTCATAAGAGACAGTGAAAAACAAAACACTTTTATTCGATAACTAAAATCTCATAAATTTTCATAGACTGGTCTTGATCTATCCAATTGACTAATACCTAACATTCATAACATTGCTTCATTTAACTGTTTGGTACTAATTTAAATTGAAGGCTTTACGAGGATTTAAAAAATTGCTTCATCTTTGGTGCAGTCAGAAGAATATTTATATTTCCTGTTATGTCTAGCAAAAATACATTTTTGACTGCTTCTTTCCGCTTTTGAATTATAGGTTAAGAAAAACATGTTTCATGAAGTTGTGAATTAAAGCAACTTGTGTGCACATTACTGCTAAAATTTTATCATTAATAATGCCGCCTTTGAGGTGAGTACAGTAAAAGTCCGTTAATTCTGAACAACGATAATTCGTAATTCGAAATTTTCATAATTTGCTCGTCCCAATATTCACTTTTCATAGTAAAATGGACCGTTAATTCGAAATATCGCTTAATTCATAATGTTTTTCGTCAAAATGTACATACGATTTCTTGTAATTCGAAATTTTGACAGTTTCGACAATTTCGAAATCTTGACAATTTCGTGAGTTTTTTAGGTTAAAATTTAGTCGACACATTGTTTTGAAGAGTAAAGCTTATGTAAAGTGAGACATCTATATAAAATGAAGTATTGTATGTCAAAATCGAATTTGAGCATTTATAACATTAGTGCAAGCGGGACATCTATATATTAGTATGTGCCTAACTTCACTACAATGGTACATTTTTATAAGTATGTACCTAAACGTCATTCTATTTTACGCTCGAATACCTTAAATATAAGTGACTGAAAATCAATTATGCTAAGTGTTTTTTATTCATATGAAATGCCTGTCCATAAAAACTCGAAAAAATGGCCGCGATGTTCCAAGCCGTCGACAATTGCCAATTCATTTTTTTTAGTGATCGCGTAATTCATATTTTGATTTTTTTGGTCTATAAAAATCGAAAAAAGCCGCTCAAAATTCAATTTTTAATACTGATCCCGTAATTCGTAATTCGAATTTTTTTGGGAAATCCGGTCCCTTGAATTTTGAATTAACGGACTTTTACTGTATTTGATTATGAAATAAAATCTGAATACAGTATTCCATGATTGTGTCTACTTCTGTGTATTGAGTTGTAATTGTTTTTATAGATGGATAGCGTTTTAGCGAGTGTGCCAAATGTTGAGGTAGTCAACAGATTAAATAGCCTGGAAGCAGCCAACTCAAAGCTCCAGTCCACTGTAGACAGTCTGCAGAAGATCATTTCAGGCCTTCAGAGTGATATGGCCAAGATGCTTGTTGGAAATGCACGACCCACGCCTGCCGTATGCCCCATGGTATGTATTTAATCTATCACTTTATTTCAATCATCTTAATTACTCTTAATTCTTCTTGAAGAGGTTATTATCTTTAGTAAAATAAAGCACTATTTGTTTGGTCTTATTTGACGGTTTTGCTCATTATGTGGATTATCAATTGATATGCTAGTAATGAGTAAAACTAGCATATCAATATTATGATTGTAATTTTTAAAATTATTTCAATCACATAAATATTTTTACTCAAAACCATCTTTTTCATATATTAGATATATACATACCACCCTAAAAAAATACATCTTTAAATTGAAATGGTGATAATTAACTAAAGCATAAAATTCAAAAATGGCCGCATAGATTCCAATACATCCTCCAAGTGCCATAGTAACTCTGAATTATGAAGTGCTACAACTTTTCATGAATGTGTATTTCAGCCTTCACCTGCCAACCCCAAGGGTGCCCCCGCCAAGGCCGCTCCCGCACCTTCCAAGGAAGATTCTGATGACGGAGTAGATCTCTTCGCTTCAGACTCTGAGGAAGATGATGAGGCAGCAGCCAAAATTAAAGAAGACAGAGTGGCTGCATACGCAGCCAAGAAATCAACAAGTATGTGTTGTTTTATGTTTGGATTCTGATTTTATCTTCTTCAATTCAAGGGAAAGAATTAGCATGTCGAATTTTTACATTACTTTGAGGATTTCTCAAAATTGAGAGTTTGATTTTGAGTTTCGCAAAAGCTTAACAATAACATGCTCCCTGGGAAATTTAGCTCATCTATAACCATTTGGAAGAACAGTGATTAATTCTTTTAATTTGTTGAATTTTCAGAACCATTGTTGATTGCCAAATCCAACATAATTCTTGATGTAAAACCGTGGGATGATGAGACCGATATGGCTGTGATTGAGAAGAACGTCCGCAGTTTAGCCACAGATGGTCTCCTGTGGGGAGTATCCAAACTCGTTGCCGTAGGTTATGGTATTCACAAACTGAGAATTGCCTGTGTCGTTGTAGACGACAAGGTCTCTATCGATTGGCTGACAGAGGAAATTGAGAAGTTTGAGGAAGTGGTAAGTAAAAATTAGAGAATGAATTTTTTTATAATTTTTTTTTATACATTGACTATACCATAAGCTCGAATATTAATAAGTGATGCTGCTAAGGTCTTGTGTTCTATTATTGAACCGTTATATTCATTTTTAGACTATTTCAATACCCGTAGTTCTTGCAGATGAGATATGTCTTTGTTATACGGGATAGAACTGACTTTAGTGAATAATAATAATTGAGAATAGACGCTTATGTCGGATATTCGGGGTTAGTTGGTTTGATTTGATGAACACTGAGATTACATAATGGACTGTAAACATCAGGTACTTTTCACAGTGCTTACTCGGATTGCCTGAAAGGTGATGATATATCATGTAAGGAAGCAAAGAGATTTTCGAGTGATGGGGAAACTTGGAGATACTGCCTGTTGGCCATATGAAGATATTGTCAAATAGAAAGATAATGAAGTGTAACAAATCTCCGTGTTACATCCAGTTGACTGAGTGATAAAATAAAATGAACTGTGGGTTAAACTGAATTGTTAATTTAAATTTATTTCAGGTTCAAAGTGTTGACATCCACGCATTCAACAAAGTGTAAATAAAATACGAAACGAAAGACATTCTGGAGGTGTGAGAGGAGAGAAGAGAGAAGAGGATTGCCTGTGTTGAATTTATTTGAATTGTTTAATACTATCTGTTTCCGTTCCGTTCCTATCAGTGATCAGTCAATATAATCTGTCATTGAGATATTTTATCAAATCCTCATAAGAGAGTGTGTTAGACGATTAGGTTGTGTAACATTCAATGTGGAATGGAATCCGTTGTCGATTTCTCCATTTATAATAAATATTAGATGTCCATTTTATTAAATTACTGTAATGTTTCTAGGGTTCTCAGTCTTGTAATTTATATTTCGACCAATGATGTGTTGATAAAATAGACGTTTTTATGGATTTTACCAATAATGTTAATAATTTTAAATGATAAGCAAAAATCATTTTTATTTTTTGAGACATTTTTTTATCGATGTATGTCTTTTGAGATTGAGGTTTTCTTTTTAATTCCTGTAAATGACTTTTATTAGTAAATTGATCTCGCGACTTCTAATAAACTTTTGTAATTTTTTGAATGTTCATTCCTGATTGTTTGTAAGTCTTGCGTGCCGTATAATAAATAATCTTTGAAATAAATTCATTGAAAACAATTTGAATTTTATTTTAACCCCAAACAACCCGAACCAATATTGAACAACTAGTTTGCAAGCTGATTTTCAGCATCTTTGAAGCACCCGCCAGCTATGGATAAATAATATTCGTGCATAGATATATATAGATTGATTCAATATTTTAAAAATAATATAAAAACAATTTTTAAATTTATGCTTTACAGGTCAGCACATAGGTGGCGATGTAAGTATGAGATCAAAAAAATGTTGCCAGCATTAGTCTGAGATTGTAGAATTGGCTATAACATCTTTACCATTCACTCACATCTTTGTGTCCTAAATGTGATCAAATTTCTTGAGGAAATTGAATCTTTTATTTGAACTCCATGTGAAACTTTTCTACAATTTGTGACTGGAACGAGTGGTCAAGAAATTTAATATATTATTATTACATTGGTCTTAATTTATATTCAATTTTCATAATGCAGATCTATCAGTCAGAACAGAGGGTAGAATAAATAATTTAAAGTCAAAGTTTATATAAAATGGTCGATGGTGAATGAATGCTCAAATGAAATTGGCCATATTTTATATTATTTGGTCACATTTGTTTTGACACATTCTGAATTTTTTCTAGTGATAACCTAACTTTACCTAACCATCAATATTTTTTTCCTACTGTTAATATTCTTATTCTGACCAAAAGGGTATTTAAATTCTGACCAAAAAATGATTAAATTAAGACCATTTAATTTGTTCCCTTTCAAAATTCTGTTTACCACTTTGTATTGACAGAGTTGCAAAGTAGTGGGTGATCTTTTGACTGCCAAATTCACAAAACAAACATTTATTATAGTTTTTTTAGTAAAATTAATAAACATAAAATTCAATTTTAATAATAAACATTTAATAAATTATATCACTAAAATATTTCTATAAATAACAGGGTACGTGATGGATTTGACTCCGGTCACCGTACATGAATATTTGAATAACATGCACCGATTCATCACTCGCTACCAAGAGACAGTGTATATTATCCAAGTATTTTATCATATTGACTGTGACCACCTCCATTGTGTTGGCCGGCATATTTAAGGAGTATAAATATTTAAAACCTTGGTATCCTTGATATGAGTACATCTTAATTGAATTGGAGTCTTCAATGAATGCCATCAGGGTTTGATAATTGTTTAATTGAATGACATTCAAGGATGAAGGCTTGTAGCAAGGTATTTTTTGGAATACCTTATCTTCCAAGAAGTCTTCGTAAATCTGAAATTAGAGTAAGGCATTAATTATTATGAATCTGACATCTTAAAGATTTTGTTTTTATAGCAAGATAATCAGGTATATAATTATATACTACGAAAACTCAATTGTAATGTAGAATACCAAGTAATTTTCAGTTGCAAATGTTTGCAAGTCAATTCATTATTAATATGTATCAAAAATGTTGCACATGACAATTTATATTGCTTACAAAACCATTGTGATTTTACTATCCATGAGTTGCAATATTGATAATTTTTCTACAAACACGTATTTAAAAAGAATGAAAATTCTGTTATATGGCTCAACATTGACGGAATTTTTTTAATTCCTGAAATCTTAGGATTAAAACTAATTCAAATTGAATCCCTGGACAACGGGTTATTAACATCGAGTAAATTGCATAAACTGAAGCATGTCAGTCTATGTGGTCTAGTGTTAAAGGCTTTACTCTATTGTTTCATGTACTGGTAAGATTGTTATCAAATTTTTAAATAACTAGACAAAAGTAGTAGACAATGTTTTACCGTAATAGCTCCTTCAGTTGAGTTATACGAATCCACTTTAGACCAAACAAATGCTGTTAGTCTTTTGTTATTTCCCACCTTAAAGTCTAGTATCTCATCAGCTAACGCAAAGTGATCATTATTGACGGTTGTGAGTTTTATGTCACTGTCTAATCCAGTGACTATTCCATTATACTGTGGCAGTTCCGTCAGCTTTCGGCCGTTAGTGAGAATAATACCATTGGCCGATTTAAACGGTAGTATCGCAAACACGTCTCCTTGGACAGGCCAAACGCCTTTTTCAACTGAAACTGTCGTTCCAAGTTTTCGGAGCAGTTCATATTTATGTATCATACTATCTTCGATGCTATAGTAAGTGCCTTGTTCTCCCAATGGTGCCAGAATGTAATCAGCCGGTGGTAAATTGTTGATATGCTGCAATAACATCACAAAAGTTATTAAGCCCAGTTCTAAATTTCAACGTGGATAAACTATACTCGAGTATAACAAATGGCGTTTTCACTTGATTGAGAAGCATTTAATTTTATTCCTGTTTACCAATTTAAATCGAGATATAGTGTGACATGCACTGATGCTTAGTTCATTAAATTGAAAATATTAATTATCAGTGTCAAAATGAAACACTTAAAACTACATAATAATAAAGAGATTTTTAAAATTACCAGAAGATTTGTTGGTTCCCACTCAATAGCTTATTACTTTTGCTTTGAATCATGCAACACACACTATTCAAATATAAAATGGCCAAACAGGAATATTGAAATTAATTTTCATATTGCGATGTATGTTTATATGAAAGAAATAAAACTATGCGAAGATATTTCTTTTGGTCTAACGTTGATTTTAATTTTTGCTATTATTTTCATCTTATAAATTTCTATATTATACCTGTAAGGTGATGCCATCAAAGCTCCAAAGATCCACTCCACCAAATTTGCAATTACATTCCAGACCACTGAGGCTAATTAGATAAGTGTACGGTCCCTGTTTTGTTGTATACCATTTAGTCACGCAGCCCGTATCTGTTTTCATAATGTTAACAAATGCGCCTGATTCTGTATTCCACATCCAAATATCACTTTGGCAAAATCCATTTTTACTCATCAGAATAAAATTCAAACCGACGTGCGAAAATTGATGCATAATTATATCTTGCATACTTGATATTGTCTGAATCTCTTCCAAGTATTTGAATAAATAAACCTGCTTATTTGATGCGTCTGAAATATGATTGAGCTCCTGGCAAAGTTGTTTATACTGCGATATCAAGTCCAGCTCACTTTGTTTTCCCTTCATATCGTTTTCTTCCAAAAATTTGTTGATTTCATGGACATCTATTCCGTTTATAACTCCTCGTCCTTGAATATCATCTTTTATATGAAGATCACCGACTATATTCCAGTTTCCTTTTATGTCACTGCTTCCAAAATCGTTTGTGAAAACTGCATTTTTCAACCACAAGTCAAAATCTATATCAGATATAGTTCCAGATATATTGAGGTTACCATCGAAGAATGTTTCTCCCTCAAAATTGTAGTTGCCAAAAAGGTTTTGATCAGAATCCAGTGTCACAATATTGTTTAAAGGCTTGGTGTTCACTCGATCAACATAAGCATCATTTGCAACATATACATTGGAGTGGAAATGCATCGGTGAACTTATCGTTTGATCTCCATCAGCCTGAAATAGAATCCTTTGAGTCGTAACTTTTACGGAACATATTTAAATAAATAAAACAAAACTGTTTTGTACCTAGGTACTACTACCACAGATATTATGGTGGCCGAAGATGAACAAATATGAACAAATTAAATCTCTTGAAAATGCTCGCCATGAGCGAAACTGGTCCCGATCATGACAATATATGTATGTGTAGGAGTAGTAAAAAACAATTGTGTTTATTCTATTTATTTCAATATACCTAATGTCTTTCCACCAAGAGTTGAAAGTAGACCTTAAAAGTGGCATAATTATAATAATAAAAAAACCTATTTTAACTGAGAGCAAAATGTATATGCATTGCCTGATTAATCAATCTCCTTTTAAGACATACATAGTTAGTGTCAAAGGATGGAAATAAATGAAAATTTATTGTAGGTACTATTTGCTTGCTGTGTCATTTTTGGATAAGAAAATAATATCAATGGAATCTATAATAAATAAAAAATAAATAATACTATCTTTAGGATGAATTCTTACCATCAAACAGTTATCAAACTCTTCATCAAGTTTCATCGAGTTCACAAGTCCTCCTACATGCAAATCACTGTCTACTTCTACTCTATCGAATTTCATCAATTTATCGATACCGTGGTCAGAGTTGAGAGGAATCAGATCACTCATTGCGACATCATTTATGTATTTGACATTTATGTCTCCATCGATTGTAAGTTTGTTAAAGTGTTTAATTCCTGTGAAAATATGATAATATTAGAACAAACATATCACTGCATAACTAATATATATATTAACCATATCTGCTCCCAATATTATGAAGCATATAGACTTCTGATTGAGCTTATCTTGACAGAAGTTTTCTACAAGCATTGCTTGTTACTCAGTTACCATAACACTTTTTTCAAAGTGAGTAGGGGTGAAATGACTACTGTTTAGCTAATGACACTTGCTATGACTGTTTTAAGAATCAGACAGATGTGAGGGAATTAAGAACATCACAGTCATCCACGCCTTTGATTTGTGCTTGTGAGCCCGGTGGTCCATTGACCACTAGACTACAGTCCTAGAAATTTTTGTACTCATACTCTTAAAAGGTTGAAATTACATTAATGAAACAGTAAGAAAGACTGTAATGAAATTATTTGGTTATCTGCAAATTCTAGAATATTTTAGCAATACAATATATGCGAGATAATCATATATTCTACAGCAGTATTTGGAAGGCTATATACAATATATTTTAATGTTTACCGTTCAGCTGTTGTGCTTTGTCAAGATAGACTGCATTATTTTTCCACTCTTCCATATTACAGTTCTGGATGTTTTCACAATTCAGATTTCCATGAATTTTCAATGCACCGTCTACAGTGAGAGGTGACTTAAACATGACAGAGCTATTGATGATTGCATTCTCATTTATAAAGACTATGTTATCTTCCAGCGTCTTTAAATGAATTCCATTATATGTATTGGAAATATCTAGATTCTTTTTCATTATGACTGAATTTTTAAAAGTGATGTGATTCTCCAAATGGTTGTCATCATAAATATTTACAGCTGAATTTAAAATTAATTCAGGACTGTAGTGATTATTTATGAGTCCATTGACAATAAGACTATCAATTTGGCAGTCATTTTCAAAATAGAAACTGCCATTGAAAAAATACTCGTCATTTTCTAAATATTTGAATTTTTCCGAGATGCTCTTCATGGAGATATTGTTGATATTTTTGACATCAATGTTTTTATTAACGACCACATCGCCTTCAATGTAGACGTCTCCATCTATTATTTGATCACTGTAAACTGTCATCAAATTCAATGCTTTGATATCATTAATCATTTCAACGGTAATGTTTTCATTTATAAGACCTCTGCTGTAAGTTTTCTTTCCGGTCACGATAATATTTTCATCTGTCTTTTGAATAATGTCGCACATGTAATTTTCAAAATTCTTTTGAAACGCGTTTCCTTGAAGTTTAAGATGTTTCGTGAAAATTTTGTCCACGAATTTAATCTTTCTAGTTATGTTGTTCTCTTCTTTGAGCCACACAGCGTCTTCGGCCATCTGACGAATATCTATACCGTTTATTTTAGAAACATCCAATTTATCACTCGCGTGCAAAGTTCCAATATTCACATTGCCTGCTTTGATTTCTTCTTTCATATTGTCCACCTGTTGTATAAAATTATTGATCTGATCTTTGTGCATATCGTTAAAATAATTAAAGTCCAAATTGTTCATTTTGCTGCTTAAAATCGTATACGGAGAAGTTACTATACGATCTTCGGATTTGCTCAATCTGATGCTGTTGAATTTATTTAAATCTACACCAGAAATATGTTTCTTCGTGTGCAGGTTTCCTTCTACGATGAGGTGATCGACATGAACCTTACTGAATTCGGGAGAATTCAGGGCAATATGTTCATCATTGATGTAAACGGCATCGGACGGAACTCGCCATTCGTTGCACATTTCTGTAACCTTTAAACTGTTTGCGTCGACATTAAATAAAGATCTTTCTGTAGCGTTATTTGCTTCTTGTGCATTCAAATTATTTGCATCATCGAAAGTTAAATCGGCCATTATTGTCTGATCTGTAGAAAGTTTAACAATATCTTGTTCAAGTTCCTTTATATTAACTCCGTCAAACATACCGCCAACTGTGAGGGTCTCAAAGCGTAAATTGCCATTCAAAATATCACTGTCGATGATTTGATCAGTGTCAGTTGTCATAAATTCTTTTAACCTTCTGTTGTTGATGAACCCTGACTGAACGTTGAGACCTTTCTCCACAAATACGTGTCCATTAAACGTTTTCAAAGAATCTATGAATAAAGGTTCATTTGATTTTAAAATTATATCACCGACTATGCTATCCCAATCGGATCCATTTATTCTGTTTTGAACATTTACATTTCCATTTACTTGCAGAGATCTAAATATAACATTAGATTTAATATTGTTACTTTCTGTAAGCTTTGGGTTAGAGAGAAAAGCATCAAATTCTTCTCCAGTTATATCACCATTGACCTAAAAACAAAATATAAGATAACTGTAACACTGGCATAAAAATGTTTACAAAAAGATAATTATAAATTAAAAAATCCGGGATCAATCAATTGGACCAGAATTGCAATATCTATAACAACATATGTTTCTAAAAAATAGTCATACATTATCGTAAAATTGTTAATTGATAAATAAATATACTTAATTAGTTAATTTAAAACATAATGCAATAACTGTCTTGATTGAACATTGATTAAAAATAATATACAATGGAATTAAAAAACAATACTTGAAATATAATGCCTACATTGATTCCTTCTGTGACTGTTAAATCAATAAATGTAAAATTGTCAAGATTTTGTGGTGAGTTCAGCGTGACGATCCTCTGAGGATCAATGTCACTGACAGTCTCTTCGCAGTCTACGACAGTCGCCTCCATGTCAACGGTGAAGGTCTTCGGTGCGGAGATTCTTATTGCTGAGCTTTCGTTCATCGTCACATAATCAGTTGGGAAAGTGAGATCATTTAGAGTTTCTACATTGAGACCGTCATCCGCTGTCACACTCTGGAATGGAAAATTTGTGTCTTGATAGAAATCATGAAAGTAGTGAGAGATATGTTCTTTTTATTACATGTATTTATATCATTTATGATGAAGGCAAAAATCAGCAGCAAGAAACTGTATTATTTATCACACTAGAGAGCTTATGTGAGCCTTGATAAACACATGAATATTTTAAGAATTTTGACTAAAGGTGTTTGATGGGATTTCAATATCAATTTTGAATTGTTTTAATTTTGTATTTTTCACGGTGCACGGATGTACTTGAAGTGACTGAAGATTCCGAAAAGGAGAAGGCGAAACCCGGGTCGTTAGCGACAAAACTCACGGAAAAGTTCAAAATTCAAATAATTCAAATTTGACATGTATATAAATATATATATGTAAATCCATGTCCGCTTCCAATTTGGAGCATATAGCCTTCTACGAGAACTGCTTTTTAATTAGTCACTACAACTTTTTAGTTATGAGTAGGGATAGAAAGAATAAGGCTAGGACAGGACTAGTGGTGAGTTAGTTGCTCTCGTGTCAGATGGGTGAGAGAGAATTTTAAGTCAATAAAAACCAGGGATGTGGAGTTGGTGAAAAAAAGTCTGACTCCGACTCCGACTCCAGTATTTACCAAAACTACGACTCCGACTCTGACATTGACCAAAAACACGACTCCGACTCCGACTCCGACTAAAAATAGTTCAATATCGTCACTTTTTCCCCCTAATTTTCCTGTTTATGTGTATTCAATTAAATATCAACCCTATCAATGCGACTAAAAGCTAAATTTGACATATAAAATGCAAAAATAAAAAGTTCAAACTTTTCAAAATTTCCGACTCCGAGTACGACTCCGGCCAAATCACCGCGACGACTCCGACTCCGGCCAAAAAGCTCCGACTCCACGACTCCGAAACCGACTCCACAGCCCTGATAAAAACACTGAAAAAATGTACATTGTGCTGGGATTCAAACGCGTGAAGTCCATCATGGAAGGCAACGACGTTGATCACTACACCACGGACCTGACAATATACCAATAAGTAATACGGTGAAAAAAATAACAATATATTTTAGTTCTACAGTAAAAATACATTTCACTGTGTTATAATGGAGTTCTACCAAGTAAATACCAATTCAATCAATAAACGAATAAGTAATGTTTGTTCAACTTACTTTAGTGATGAGCAATTTATCAAGAACAATATTTTCATTCTTCAATACAATCCGATCAATGTAATCAGCCCACGGTCGGCCATTGATTGATGTAAAAAAGAGTCCCTTTCCAACAGATAATGAACGTAAACTCATTTCTTCTTGAGATTCAATTTCTGGATTGAATCCATTGTTTGGATTGTTGGATATAGTCTTTTTTAGACCTTTCGCGGTAAAATCGAAGCCGTTGACAGTATCTTCAGCAATCAGAGAATTAAGGACTTTTATGCTGTCGAAAATGAGAGGTTTTTCATCGGGGATATTTCGTTTTATTTTATCATTCGATTTAAAGACTTCTTCCTTTAGATTTATATCATTGACTCTACCAAATTCACCAACATGTACGTCTTTGAGAATATTTAGACGGTTAGGCATCACCAGATCGCCAACAACAAAGATCGGCTTGAATTTGTGAGCTGTTGGACCTAAAATCTCTATTCCGTTAATCATGGAAACATCAACATTATCAGTTTTTAAATTCTTTAGTGTTTTACTTCCTTTTATAACAAGTTTCCTATCATTAGTTATTTTGACAGTATCCTTAAGCGCGTGGTCCACTTTTACTCCGTTCAAAGATTCAAATTCAGCATTTCTTATTTGAACTTTTCCTCTAACTGATATACCTCCTTTTATGACAATATCCTCCATTGAATTCGAGAGATCTTCATTTTTCATAACAGCATTTTTTAATTTATGTATCATAGTCTTCATCCGGTTGTGATTGTTATTTATTTGTTCAAACAGTTTTGATATATCCATGTCCAGATCGACATTCTTCAAATCCTGTCCACCCAAATTGATGTAACTGTTCTCTGACAGGAAATCCCTCAAGTTTCCATCAATGTGAATTGCAGGCGCATGTAATTCCTTAATTTGCCAGTTATCTACGAACAAGGGTTTTAAGGTTCAGTAGACTCAACTATTTGAGGATTGTATTTTTTTTAATGTTTCTTAATTCTGATGCGTAATAGAAGTAAGCTTTTAATATTGATTATGTAATAACATAGTATGAAATCGTTTCGATGGATTTGGCAGTAACTTTGTGGAAGTTAATCTTTAGATAAAATTTGAAACAACCTTGTTTATTCCATGTATTTAAGACAAAAAGTGAAACGTGGTTCGCCTCTTTCAGAAAATTTTCAGGCCACTATTTACATGTCACTATTTGTCACACAATATGTGGAATAAACTAAGATATTTCATATATAATTTCTCATTTATACTATTTAAAGTTTAGACCAGTGGTTCTTAACCGATGCACCGCGAACTTATTGCAAGTGCACCGCGAAAGAAAACCGAAAAAGTCGTTGGCGAAATTATGAAAGTTGACGAAAGAGTTAATATGATTTCGATTTAACCGAGTCGATCGCACGTGTTAACAGCTGACCATCTCACTCTCGCATTTGAGGTATCTTTTCACCAAGCTTGTCTGTTCTTGTTTACTCGTATATGTGACATTTTGCTTTACAAGTCGACGAATCTACTGATATTAGCGGTAAGGCACAAATACTAGGATTCGTTCGTTTCATAAATGAAAACAACTTTAGAACTAAACTCTAAACTTTAGACAGTGTTGGTTTGCAAAAATGTTGTGATACTATAAAATAGTATTTTTTACTAAATGGTACTCAATTGGTCTGTTACAAAAACATAACAGAGCTGATGAAATAAGCTTTGTCAATATTAATTATATTACCTGCAACAACAGAATCTTCATCATGGTGAACTGCATGTTGAATGATCTTCTCAGCTTCTTCCATAACGCTCATATGAGCTATAAATCTCTCTTGCAATGTGTTCTGTACAGAAAGAATATTTTCTACTTCCTGGTTCACAGGGTCAGGTACGGCAATTAGTTCAGTCTTAATTTCAAACATGATCGGAGTATACTCTTCACTGGCGGTAATCACGCTGACCTTGTCATCGACTGATCGAAAAATCGCACCGCCTTTGAGACCCTTTTCGCCTTCTGCGTCAAGAATGCAAGCAAATCCAAACATCTCTTCGTCGTGAGACTTGCACGGTGAATGTTCGAGGAGGACAAACATTTCTCCATTCCACTGAAGAGCTTCGAGGATGCTACTGGAATGTGTGTAGTGGTCTAGTTTATGTTGAAATAGTACTATTACATCATTTCTGTGAAAGAAAAGTTGTAAATTATTAATTGATGGCTTAACATTTAACATTGGCTTACTTGGACATTGACAAAACAAATTATATCTTATATATAAAACCGAAACGGGGGATGTATGTATGTAATTCCCTTTTGCATTGTTGTTGCAAGTTCAAACAAACGAATTGATTTCGCTCGCGAAAGTTTCGACGGTAAATTTGTTTCGTTATCAATGTGTGTGTAGAGACTCCAATTACTCGAGTATCGAGTAGTACATATATAAAACTGAAACGGCGTATGTATGTCTGTGGGTCTGTAATTCCCTTTTGCATTGTTGGTCATTAAGTTTGCTAATATGTTTGATTTTTTTATCGGCGAAGACATTTAGTCAAAATGTAATAAATTAGTCTTCTACTGAACTTTTCCCGGCTTTTATTATTATAATAATGTTTTTATTTACGTGAAGGTATTATTTGACATTTCTTTGACAGCAAATTAGATTTTTTCCTTGAATGGGGCTGTCAATATATGAAAGGGGCTGTGAAATGTCAATGCCAGTCTGAAATGTTCATTTTAGTTCCATTTTAATTGACCTAGACTTTTGAATTTTGAAAAAAGTTGTTTCAGCTTGGCCCGTCTGAATTTACGCGCCGAGCTGAACATAACCCCAAACTGGTCCGAGCCAAGCCGGGTTCGAATACTAGTATTAAATAAAGCACTATTTAAGAAAATAAAAAAATATTATTACACTTTAATACTTATAACCACTTTGTTTAAGAGCCCAATTAATTACTTTGATAATTAACATGATATTTTGCAAATAGCAAAAGCACAAATTTCTGCACTCCAAAAGTTAGCTTTGTGTTAAATATAGTATTAGTTTATATCTCAACATACTTATTATACATATAATAAGACTGGGAAATGAGAAGAGTGCTAATGAGGTGAGAGAGAATATTTTTTTCTGATTATTTCCATATTTATTATGGAAATAAATGAATCTATTTGAAATATTATATTTATAATATTGACCATTTTCTTTTTCAAAATCATTTTAAGTATTGGTGATTCATTGGACTATGTGATTATTGTTAAGGGTTAATGAGATGTATCTTGTGAAACTGATTCTTGTTATTTTTTGAATGGATGACAATTTGACAAACAATGCCAAGCAGTCAATTTCAGTTACATTTTGCAATAAAAATGTGTGTATATTATTTTAAGTTTAGCGTAGAAAAAAACGGAATTATCAGTAATACAAACCTGAAATATCCTAAGGAGATTGGCAACCATAGTTCAACATGGTCTAAGCGGTAGTTGTGAAGTGTTTTTTCAATGAACTTGTCTCCCATAATTTGATAAATTGCGGACTTTTCCCCACCGATTGCGAGAAAACTGTTAGAACCAGCGGTAAATGCTGATATTCCAACAACTTCCGGGCTGGTAAAGTTCTGAAAATGACAACGACATTTATCAGTCAAGTGTCACAAACTGTTAGTTATTTAAGTAAAGTTTATCTGCATCTAGATAAACGAGAGTATAGTGTTTATTATTATTTATTATATTCAATAATTATTACTTACTTTGAAGCATTCATATTTTTTGCTATCTAGGCTGTATTTATATACAGAAACTGTCTTTGTATCGCTTAATGGGATTGCGATAAATTTACCACTGTTTATAATTGTAGGTTTCCCATATCCGGTGAGTTTTTGTTCAAACCACCAATTTTCCCATAAATCCATTCCATAAATAGCTGAAATGTATTGAAAACATTTATTAAAATGATTAAACAGCAATATAGATTTTTGCATCAAAAAACAGCAAAACATTACAGAAATTATGGGATCATATATTTACATATATGGTGCCACAGTACAGGAGGGAGATGTTCTAATATAATAAGATAATGACACAGAAGATGAGGATAAGATTTATATTTTGTTATGAACTGAATCATTCACTAAAAAAAGTTACAGATACTGGAAGCATTCTTATGTTTGATTGATTAAGACATTTTTTAAAGTAAAAAATAATTACAGTTCATAGAAGATAATTGTGGATAACATATAGAACTTACATACACATCTCTCATAATTATCACCGTGCTCGCTAGTCACCGCTAACTTCCATTTTTTATCATACATGAAAATGCTTAAATGGATAACAGGATCATTCATTTTCCATGACCACAGTTGTTCCATCTGATTATCACCTAAAAATAAGTCATAATAAAATGCTAAGTTATCAAAACGATTTGTTTTATTAGTGATTAAGGAATAAATAATGTTTCAATTAACTGACCTCGTAACTGGTGCCAATTTATTGTCATTTCGTGCACAGTCAAAAGGCAAGTCTCCATCGCTCTCTCTAACTTATTCCACCATTCAAATATGGCCATTGTTGTCACGTGTTCATTATATTCTGTAAGTTTTAGCAATTCAATAATGACTTTCTTATTTTATAAATGATGAACTTGAGATTTGCATTGGAAAGAATAATCTTACCGTGATTATCAATATGAACCCCATCCGCGTGGGAAGTGAGAAGCGTCAAACCATGAGGACCTAGTCCGACTGCGTGATTTCCAGCGCTCACCCATTCCACTATTTGTTTATCCAAACTGAACGATTTTTCAGCAACGACTTCAATGATACGTAGCTCTAGATAATAAAACAAACATCCCAATGTGATTAAATAGAAGAAAGTTATATTATTTTTGATTTAGAAGACACTAATGTCTTACCTTCTCTGTTATACGCTCCTGAATTAAATGTATATGAATGCCATATTGGTCTCTTGATGTTATTAATATTGAAGTAGTCTAGTTCCCGCACAATTTCATCCGTAGACGGACATTTTAAATTTATACTGTCATCAAATTCAGCATGATTTTCATTTCCTTGTGGGTGTAGTTCATTCGGAAAATTTTCATGATGGAAATCTTGATTGAAACTTTTAGGTGTTGTAGATTTATTCATATCTAATTGGACATGGATTTTTTCTTTGTTTATTACTACCTTGGCCTGTTCTGTTGCATCAGCAATAATAAAATTCTTTTCTGTGCTGATGATTAAGTTTTTAGTTTCATTTGCCACTTTTTTAGAAACACCTTTTATAGCTATTGTTTGTTTTTCAGGTTGAGTTTTGTTTAAACTTTTATCTTTATTGATAGTAATTCGTAGATCGGGATAGTATGCTTCGTTTGATATGAATTCATCTTCATAACTGTTTTCTTCAATTGGGTAATCATAATCATAATCTGCTTGCCTTGTATTTTTTTTATGTTGTGCCATTTTGAAATCCATCACAGGTGGCACAAAATTTTCTATATTATTAATATCTTTATTAGGTATAATTATATGACTATTAAGATTATTTTCTTCATGAAAGAAAAGAAAATCTTCATTATCTAGATCACTATTGTTTTCAACTTTAAATCCTTCATTTTGTTGAAATTTTATACTACTTACATCTTTGGGTAAATTAGCTGAAGTGTCATCTTTTAAGCTGTCAGAATCTGAATCTTGTGTTTCTTGAAGAAGAGATGCTTCTGAATTTATAGCAGAATTTTGTTGATCTGTTTCTCTTTTGTTACTGTTATTTTCATTAGAATTTTGAGGAGAATCGTTTGAAGATCTTTTTTCATCCGAGTCTGTTGAATTGTTACTTGATGTAGTGTTATTTTCATTAGAATTTTGAGAAGAATCATTTGAAGATGTTTTTTCATCCGAGTCTGTTGAATTGTTACTTGATGTAGTGTTGTTAATCAAACTATTGTTTGATCCGTCACCCGAATGTCTGGTATAATTAGATCCAGTGGATGATGACGCTTCAGTAAGATCAGACACGTTTTGTGACTCAAATGTAGTCCAATCATCAACATTGCTCAAAGAAATTTCTGAATCTTCAGACATTGATGAATGAGACGGAGTTTCCAACTGTAAACTAGACAATGAAATACTGGAAGACTCATTATTGGACGAGTAATACGTTGATGAGCTGGCATCTGAGAAATTTTGTAAACTTAAGTAATTAAAAGATTGGTTTTCGTGACTCGTTGAAGAAAGTAAGCCAACCGCATCTTCTTCTTCGCTGTCCACGGGAGTTTCATCTTCGTCAACCTCAAAGATCAGATATGATTGTTCACTATCGGAATTTTCACTTATCGACTCATGTCTTGATGAGGATAAACTACTGTTGGGTTTTTCAGGAATCTGAAAAAAGTAGTATTTCTATAATGTTGTATTTTAACTCAAAGGCTATAATCACAATATGAATATAAATAAAAAAATAACAGATTATTCCATGTATTATTAGTGAAACATGTTTTGTCTCTTTCAGAGGCATCATCAGACTTACTATCGCACGGTTGATTTAGTAATAAAGTAAAAGTGATTTTAATATTCTAACATGATAAAAAAAAATTAAACTTACATTCAATGAATGTGTAACACTTAATAAACTGAAAGTTACATAAATAATAAATTTCATTTTGAACATGAAATGAATAAAAATTACAGTAAGATATGCTTGATTGTCAATCAAAGACCCGCCAAGAACTGCTGAATTAATGAATTAGTAGACATTCATTAACCATAAATGGTTTTCTATTACTTGTGCATAGGAATTTATAAAAGTCAGTGGCTCCCAACATTTTCTTTACAATCCATCTTCCACTATTAAAAAAACCATTTTTGTAAATACAAAGTATTTCTTTCCGTCATACATAATTGAAATCATAAGGTAAGATTTTTTTTTAATTTTAAATTCTGAACAAAAATATTCCATCTATCCTTTTTAATAGATTTAGAGGTAAATTTGTGAATAGTTTTTGTAAAAATTTAGAAGCATATACAGAAGTGGAATAACTTATAGTGGAATATGCATATTTTTTAATTTGGTGTTTCTGTTTTCTGATACGCGATACTATGGTTTAGAATCTCTGTCAAAACTAAAAATTATTTACAAGCTTTATTTTATTTATTATTAGTAAATTAACCTTGGTGACATAAATTTTTTATTGTAGGTAGAATAAAGAGTGTTTTTTTTTATTTCTGTTCCCTGATGGAATATTGTTTAAAAAAATCATATATTTTTCATTAACTTAATAGTTTTTAGCTAGCACTGTCAGCTGACAAATCGTAAAACAGGCAGTGCAATTTATACTAAATCGACTAAGACTAAAGACAAGGTTTTTTTCAGTTTATCCATGTCCGCTCCCAATGTGGAGCATATGGACGCATATGGAAATAAATAATAGGGCTAGGACAGTGCTTGTGGTTAGCTAATCGCTCCCACAGTCGTCCATGTCTCCGAACAGAAATCAATAAACTGATTGAACATATGATACTGTTCTCGGATTCGAGCACATGAGGTTAGCAACTGAAGTCAATGACTATGCACTCGCCCACGTACCCAGATATCGCTCCCACTATAAGGGTGCACATTCAAAGTTTTTGTATATTTTTTTTGTTACCATATCCTCCCCATATGTACGGTCTCCTGACAGAGTTTATCTGTTTGTTACGTGCTTGTTACTCAGTTGCTCAACCTCTCTTTTTCGAAGAGAGTAGAGATTGAAAGGATACCCATTGCCTTCGAGAAGAATCAATTTATCGACTAAAAAACTGCTCGTCTCGGGACTCGAACCCGGGCGATCTGTCACAAAAGCCAACGACATTGACCGGACCATTTTTGCATTATTACTAGACTATTTTTTTTGGTTTTTAAATCTATATTAAGAAAATTAATGTAATTAATAAAAGAGTATACGCCTTGTTTATTACTCTTCGTCCCTACTTCCTACATTCAATATTATTATTAATTGAGTAAGAAAGTCAAGGTCTTATTCATTTTTAAATAAATCTCATATATAAAACCGAAACGGCGTATGTATGTCTGTGGGTCTGTAATTCCCTTTTGCATTGTTGGTCATTAAGTTGCCATAAAAACGAATATGAAAAAAAAATGTTTGAATTTTTATCGGCGAAGACATTTAGTCAAAATGTAATAAATTAGTCTTCTACTGAACTTTTCCCGGCTTTTATTATTAATAATAATGTTTATTATTTACGTGAAGGTATTATTTGACATTTCTTTGACAGAAGATTAGATTTTTTCCTTGAATTTGGACATTTTAATGGGCGAGAATGGGGCTGTCATCAAATTAAATAAAGTTTTGTGATTTTATTTTAACTCTATTTTGGATGTTAGATTTTGTGATATAATTATGTCGAATGATATAACATTAAATAATTATTGGTCTCTTAGTCCGAGCGACGCCAGGTAGCAATACTAGTATTATATATTCAAAAGTGATGTTAGCATTAGAGTTTAGTTTAAACCGTTGTTTCCTTTTCAAATAAAGAGTAAAAAATCTTTTCATCGTAATTTGAGTATTTTATATCTAAAAGAAAAATAACCGCAGCTCGAGAGGAACATTTCCAGATCCGTATCCATTTCCGATTGGTTAGGTTCCCACATACATTTTGAGTTGGCTACACTGCAGTTCGCACTCATTACTTATTCTCTATATTGTTTTTTTCCTCTCATCAAGTTGTCTCTGTTTTATCTGCATCCTTTTCTACCTGCTACTTCTTTCATTTAACCCTCATACACCTGAAGCTTAGTTTACTTTTTATAAAAACGAACAGTGCATAAAAACGGTGGACAGAAATAGCCGTTATAACTATTTTTCTTTAGAGTTCTAATTACAAGTGATTGCAGTTAACTTTTCGTTTCGCTAACAAAAAAAGTGCATTTAGCTCTCACATACGCGATATATTAAAAGTAACAACATAATAGCCCACCAATATGAGTTTAGCACATACGAGTTAACATTTAACCATTTGGCTGCCATTCGTACCAAACTTATTTTTTTGTTCACTAGGTAATGTGCAAACTTTGATACACGTTATTTGTGACGTGTCTTTTTTTTTAAACAATTTACTTTATTGAACTAATAATATAAACAGTTGAACCCCTTATAGCGTAGAGTTTGTTACAACTCTATAGGAAAACCATTTACTAAAAAATTTAGTCTCCGTTCTTTAAATTGCATTTTGTAAATGGCTCGAAATCAGCAAATCAAATAGTTTCTCAATTGTTGTATAATAATCACCGAATACTTTGCGAAAATATTATGTTTATGCATTTCGGGCACTTCGGGTGAAATACGTAATTCGATATTTGCCGGTTTTAAGTTATGAATGCCACTAGATACAACATAATATGTAACGCTTTGTGTCAGCCAAAACATTGCCCGTAAAGACAATGAAAAGACAATTTGTATCTGTTAAAAATAGGACATAACAACACATTAAATTACTGGTGAAACCTATTTTTTGGCTATCCTGATGAAGTATAAATAAATTTGTAAGGTTTGTCTGTCTCTCAGAAGCCGATTTTTAATATTGTATATTTAAGATGTTTTTTAATTTAAAGTTTGGTAAAAAAAACTACGCTATAGTGGGGACCGCTATGCGAGGGTCAATAACATGCAATATGAAACTTTTCCATAGGGCAAAACGCTACAGGGAGCTTTAATGTACATATTTATTTACTGCGTGTCTTCTTGTTTTTAATGTTCCGGGTGTCAATACGTTAAAATTGCGATCCAAGGACGATATGTCTCCAATTCTACTTATGAAGAGAAGATTTATGTTCCATTTATGAATTTATATTGGATCGGCAATAGAATTGAAATCGCTTTTAGATATTATTTCATTCGACAAACTTTTGTCAGCTGCAACTGTACAAAATGAAGAGTAAAAAGTATTAACAGAATTGTTTGATTCGGAATTATAAAGGAAGTCGTTTGCGTCACAAAATAGTCAATTAATTCACGAGCCTGATTCTTGAAAATTCGTCAATCTAGTCCAGTGGTTCTCACGGAAAAATTCACTGTGGCCACATTGTAAATATAAGCGGTCCTACGGAAATGTCTGGTGGTCGCACCAAATGTTTGTTTTGAGTCTGTTGTGTTTGAGGTAAGTCAAATGGACCTAAACGTGCTTGTCAATGTACTATTTGTATTAATTGCGTCCGAAATATTCAATTTTAAGAGTCGTTGTTGACAAGTTAACTTGTAAAACCACATTTTTTTAAATATCAATACTTTCTATGAAGCTGTTCGTGGCCGCAGCCATGTCCTTTGGTGGACGCACATGAGAACCACTGATATAGTCGTTAGGGATAATTTTAGTTATTTCAGTACTACATTTCTTTATCTGTTCTAGCTTAGGTGACAATTATCGACCATTAATAAAATATTCCGATTCCCGGGACCAGTTCCGGGATCGACTCATTTCAATCCCGAAATCTCGGGATCTACATTTTGGTCCAGGATTGGAAACCCTAGAGCTCAGTGAGTAAAAACACTCGTTATAGAAATGATAAACTGCAGACAAACACAGATATCATCTATATCGCCAAATGTATGAGTTTGAGAATAGCTGTTTCACGATGAACTCGTGACGTGAACCATCCTGTAGGCTCCGACGCTATCGTAAAAGTTTTTAAAAGCCGCGAAGCCTCACCTGGCTCGGAAGCGGTGGGCGGTTGTGTGCTGTAAATAAATCTTCGGTGGGCGGGTGATTAACAGGCGGGCGGGCAGCATCAGGGCTGATGGCACGGAGATAAGCGACCCGCCTCACGGTAGCTGCTATGTCTACTACTGGAAACATCCTTAAAACTTGGGAAACACTCACCAACAGAAGCGACAAAACAGCTTCTTCAGATGTCATCAATATTATTAATCATTTTCAATCAGGGCTGTGGAGTCGGAGTCGTGGAGTCGGGGCTTTTTGGCCGGAGTCGGAGTCGTCGCGGCGATTTGGCCAGAGTCGTACTCGGAGTCGGAAATTTTGAAAAGTTTGAACTTTTTATTTTTGCATATAATATGTAAAATTTGGCTATTGGCCGGATTGGTAGGATGATATTTAATTGAATACACATAAATAGGAAAATTAGGCAAAAAAAAGTGACATATTAAACTTTTTTAGTCGGAGTCGGAGTCGACTTTTTTTACCGACTCCACAGCCCTGTTTTCAATGTTAAAAAATCTCTCATAAAAAGATAAAATCTTGACCGATTTACGGATTTGTTGAAGCTTAAACCGTTTCCCATGCCTCTTATGAATATAAAATTTATAGCTTGACCTGTAAATAATTTCAAATGGTACTTCCTTGTTGAATGGGCAAATCATTAAAATAATTAAGCGAAATTTGAATTTTCTATGGCCACAAATGTTCGTTTTGTTAGGTTGGGTTTTGGCTGGTCACACTTTTACACACGGTCACACACGGTTTATAAATAGATTATAATTGTGTCATGTGTGTTTCTCATAAAAAATGTGTTATCAAAATCACTTTTAATTAAAGTGTTAATTGTCACTAATATTCTTGGTGCAAACACAATATTTTCATTGATGAACGGTTGTCATGCTCGCGATGAGCGAAACCGGCCCCGATATTTATCGGAATATATTTGGAAGTAGAACCGTAAAATATATTTTATTTATTTAAAATATATATAGTTTAACAGCAAGAGCGATATTGAAGCTTCAGTGACAGTGCTACCCATTAATGATAGCAATTATTGCACTTAACACATGTCTCATGTATGTTTGTCCAATTCAGTTGCGCTGTCCGTGAACCTGATCCCCCATACGGACAATTTCGTAAATATATTTTAAGAATTTTTATCCAAGGCATGTACATGTGTGATGTTTACGGTCCTGCAATCCCGTCTAATCCTAAAAGGGACGTGGTTGGTAAACTAAGAGATTTCCTAGCCCTGCCCTTATTATCTTTATAATGTACGAAAACATGAGAAGGGAGCTATTTAATAACAATTAGTTTTCACAAAAATCTTCCGCTGAAATGTCCCGTTAGGAGTTTGTATATATTTTCTGCATTGGGAATTCATTGAAAATATTATATTGCTTGTATGAATTTAAATAAAAGCGTGTGAGTGTATTTTGGTATTAATCGTATACTATTATAAAAAATTAAATATATTTTTAGTACTTTCAATTTAGTAGATTCAATCATCGCGAGCATTATCAACTGTCAGCGAAACCAGTCCAGATCTCAATGAATTCAATGTGGAATAAGTACAGTATTTTTATTATAATGCCATTTCATCAAGTATTGACAGTGAAGACCTTAAACGAATACTTTTCACTAACCATCTGGTCGGACTGGGCGACATTATTAACCTATGTCAATATTTAAAAAAAAAACCCTACCTTATTATTTGTATTAAGTTTTTAAGGACATCTTGTTTTCCGTCGAATGATGTGTGCTTGCAATTGCAAATAGAATGATAACTCACCTGTCAAAAATAAACAATTGAATGGCGAGTAGTAAGTGGAATTTAAATTAGTTCTATTTGTGCTCTACCATAAAGTGCAATGTGATTGGCACTCTGCATTCAACTGTTTTATCTGCCCGATATTCTGACGTTGCATTATTCCAAACGGCTGAATGAGAATGGCTGACAGTTGAAGTTGGCAGCTGCTAATTATTTAAATCATAACAGCGCGCTTTATCAAACAAGGATCACGCTTTCTACAATTACTTTACACACAAAGGTCTAGATTTTAGATCAATATTTTTAAAATATAAATTGTTGCCAACAACAATGAAAACTTTAAGCCACTACAATCTAGTTACATAATTATTTAACGCAAGAAATGAAGCAGCTCTTCTAAATATTATTAAGCGTTTCAGTTCGTACCTTGGATTTCGATGATTCTTTTCAAAGCCACGTTCGATTTTATATTGAGTTAACGTGGCCAACGTCCACTGTGCGCGGCCGTGCAGCAGTTTGCTAAACCTCGTGTACTCTAATAGTTGAATTTAACGACCTGTTTATATTATAAATACAGCTTAAAATATCTAAAAGATCCACAAAATATAGAAGCATAAATTAATGAAACTTCACTCCAATGTGGAGCATATGGCCTCCCTTTGAATTTTCCGCGCAGCTAGCTAGCCTCTTGGAGCATTGCATGTGGAGACCTGATGGCTCATCTTTACAAGCGTTGCTTAATGATAACGCCAATTCAATCATATAAAAAATCATGAAAATGACGATAATGCCACCGCAACTGGTTGTAAATTTTTTAACGTGACAACGTCTTATAAATCGATGAACGCCCGCTGCACGCACGAAAAAACATGACTCATTGTCCCGTTTGTCGCGTTACGCCGAAGGCAAGCGTGCGAGCGAGAGCGCGGATAAGCGATAGAGAGGCACGATCGGCCTACCGTTCGGATTGTGCCGCATCTATCTCTCTTCCACTCGATTGGTCGATGCGTCTGAGTAGAAAAGAGACAGCGGCAGCACACAACTTATACACCTACAGTACCTACACGTGATCTGTTTACAACTGTTTATAAAGTGAAGTGAAATGTTAATGTGGTTTTCATTATTTATACTACAACAACAATTGCGGCAATAAAGGTAATTAATCCTTGAATTAATGAGTGCGAATAAAATATATATATAAAAAATTGTAGATTTCATTTCACTCCTTCTTCGTATCCATACAAAATAATGATAATTCAATAAAAATGATTCCATTTTATTCATAAAAGTATGCAATCATTTCATCTTTGTTTTCTTATGACGTTGTCACGTTAAACTATCGTCCGTAAACCGACTTTACAGACAACCATTTTTTTTTTAAATAAATTAAATTGGGCTACTGTTTTTGAAATGATATCTTAGTTTTTAATCACGTATTCTGTAATGCAATGTGTACTAAAAATGCGTACATTTATTGTTGGTTTTATGAGATTATCGTGTTGTATTTATGTTAACTGCTTAGTGTTTATTATTTTTATAGCATAAAGACGTAAGTCAATCATAGTTCTTAGCTTATGGAGTCATTAATCTTTAGTGCGCCAATTATCTAACTGCGTTATATATAGTTTACCTAATGGAGTCAATAAATAACTGCCCTGAATTTAACATTACTCATTATAATGATGGCAAATTTCTTATAGCGTAGATATTGTACAAGTAAGTAGATACCGTAAAACGGGGTGAATAGAGACAAAAAAACAAGGATTGAACTTTAGCACAACTTTACTAATAGTCCAATGTATTTTTTATAATGAATATAGTAATATCTCTCGAATAACAAAAACAAACAAACTTAATGATTGGACAAAATTGAAACAAACGTGTTTAAGTTCGATGCCTGTGCATCTCTACTTTTTGACCCTTTATAAACTTCTCTTTTATTGCACGAAAATACAATTAAATCATGTTTTTTTTGGTTAATAATTACCGTAAAACGGAATAAATAGAGAACTCATTTAGAAAAGTGGTTCATATATTCCAATCATTACAATCTTTATTTTTGTCTCTATTCACCTGTCAAGTCTCTACTTACCCTCTATCGTCTCTATTCAACCCGATTCAATGTGAATAGAGACATCAAACAAAATTAACTGTGTCTTAATGACGATAGTGAATATTTGAAAAATGTTGTCATGAATGTGTAGTAGGACCATAGAAACAAGTTTCAGGCCATTCATATTAATTGAATTATGTGGCACAGGTATGAAGATACATAGTCGTGAAGGGTAAAAAGTGTCTCTATTCACCCCATTTTACGGTACTATTATTAGGCAGACATGTCAAAAATGTTCGGCCATTTATGGCTTAATAAGCTCCAGCCCCGTGGCAACGGTTATTGTTACCTTTTGACAGCGTTCCAGCTCTCAGATGATAGTTATTAATTTGACTAGGCATTATATTTGACCGCCGTAGTATTATGTAAGCCAGGGATGCCCAACTAAAATCACTTGGCGGGCCGAATAAAAAAAATGTATGTATCTGATGGGCCCTGCTGCGATGATACACAAATAATTTAAGCCTTTACTTTAAAATTTGTAATTTTTATGTCGACCGGTAATTTGGACGTCGCGCATCGCAATGGATTAGTTAAATTTTCACCAGTCAACCTGTTTCGACACTTTGATTTTACAATTTAAAGCTTTAAGAAAAAGAACTTGCAGCGTTGTGTGGTGAAAATGCAGCTATCATGCACATTGCTAATTGCCCAAATATCGAAAATTCATCTTCAAGGATTAATTTTTGATTTTGTCTGCCGGCAGAATGCGACACCCAGACAAAAAATCCAAAATGTCGTCATACTTTTCGAAAGGGCCACACAAATCATCCAATTGAGCCCGTGGGCAAAGGTTTTGGAAAATATATAAGCAGGGCTGTGGAGTCGTTAAAAAAAATACGACTCCGACTCCAACTAAAAAACGATTAATTTCGTCACGTTTTTTTCCTGCCTTTCCTATTCATGTGTATATGTATTCAATTATATATCAGTCAAAAAATCAAAAATAAAAAGTTCAAACTTTTCAAAACTTCCAACTCCGAGTACCACTCCGAACAAAACGCCACGACGACTCCGACTCCGACTCCGGCCAAAAAACTCCGACTCCACAGCCATGATTTTTTCTTATTTCTGTTGACATTTTTTTGTGTAGTTATGATTGGAAGTTGTTTTTATGATTATGTTTATGTGTTATATACTAAATAAATTATCGTTTAATATTTAGAATGACACTAAAATGCCCACAAGTCATAATTAGACGTATTTAAACATAAATATGGCTTAAATTAAAATTAATAAACATTAAAATATCATGATACATTAATGTTAAAAATGACGGCATATATTTAGTTGTTGGTCGACCGATAGCCAATGGCATAGTCATAAAGTATAGAGGTGAACAAGTTTCATTGGTAATTCCCATAAACAATCTGTAAGTCATATTAATCCAGTCTTAGTCAGCTAAACGAAGATAATTACCGGAATGTTAATTGTACAATAAGTTTACTGGTGCTTTAATTGATTGACCCATTTTTGAATTGCGAAATTGTTTGCCACCAGCCATATGTAATCCATAGACAACAAGTTGCGCCTATCTCCAAATATATGTACGTGCCGCAATCATATTGTATAGTATTATTTTTTGTACAATAAGTGCATAAAAATGTTTTCCAAATTTAAATCGTTTGAATTTTGTACTTTTCCATGAATTTTGTCAATTTTAAAAAAATATGCCTCGAGGTATTGCATCATGAATCAGAGTCACCAAGTGATCTTCACCTCATCGCCATCATCATCATATTTAATTATACCTAACCCCATTTACTGAAACGCGCAACACATCGTTATATTCACTTTGAAAAGGTTCTAATTGACATTTTTACCTAAAAATGATCTTTTGGTCGGAAAAGCTTGTATTTACCGCATTCTATCATATAAATGAATTTCAGAATTACCTATGGTTTAATAACGGAGTTAGCAGAATTGCAGAGTTGCACTGCATAGTTAAACTTTTTTGACGTGACAACGTCTTATAAATCGATGAATGCTCGCTGCACGCACGAAAAAACATGACTCATTGTCCCGTTTGTCGCGTTACGCCGAAGGCAAGCGTGCGAGCGAGAGCGCGGATAAGCGATAGAGAGGGCGATCGGCCTACCGTTCGGATTGTGCCGCATCTATCTCTCTTCCACTCGATTGGTCGATGCGTCTGAGTAGAAAAGAGACAGCGGCAGCACACAACTTATACACCTACAGTACCTACACGTGATCTGTTTACAACTGTTTATAAAAGTATGCAATCATTTCATCAATGTTTTCTTATGACGTTGTCACGTTAAACTATCGTCCGTAAACCGACTTTACAGACAACCATTTTTTTACTAAATTTATTTGATCTGTCAATGATGACAATCTTTAGAACCAGAGTTCATTATTTATATCATTAAATCTTTAAGATTATTATTTCTCAGCAAGAGTTTGCATAAAATAAGTAATTTGAAACATTTTTACTTGCTCATTGTTACAAGTGAATTTCAATTGAAACTTCAAACGCTGATATCGAAGCTTCAAACGCTGCGAAGGTGTCGACATATCAAGAGACGAAAGGAAAATAAGGTTCCAACACCCCTGGTCTCCCACAAAATGAAAAGACAAATCAACAAATATACTAAAAATAATAGTACATATTTACGCTGTTTCGCTGTATTTCTTATCAGTTTGTAATGCTCACCATGATTGAAACCGGTCCTGATCCAATACATTTTATTTAGGATAAGTACAAAAAATATGTTATTATTATTTATTACAATGTCATTCCGCCAAGTATTGACAGTGAACACCTTAAAAGTAAACTTACCATAGACATTAATTATAATATTCAAGGTGCAGTTATTTCATTAGCGCCACTGTCAAATTGATTGTTTTTTGTGCAGTTAATATGACGTATGACGCACCGTGCAATTATTTGGAATATTATTGCTTTGCAATAAGAGTGGTTAGGCATTTTTATTGCGAGATTTGACCAACGCGAAGACAGTTGTTATGACCGCAGTAATTCCTTTTATGGGGGGAATGGGGAAAAAATGTCACGATGCGGTCACACACATACTTCCGAGAAACTTGCGTTATTGTCAACCGTGCGGAATTTAGCGTGGCAGTGAATGGGGGACTTCCCTTCTCCAACCACTCGCCCAAGCCGATGAGACAAAAATGAAATTGTTTAGAGTTATTTTTATGTGAAAGAGCGTAAGTTTTATTTCTTACATGACAATAGAATAGAATTTATTGATTGAGTAGGCATTTACTTGGTAGAACTCCATTAATAGAAATTTCAGATTCTATGACAGTGACATCTACATTTTTTCTGTAGTTTAATAAGCTATATAATCTATAGATGTTCCATCATTACTCGGCCGCCGCAGAATTCGGAACTAAAATTGACTCCCCATGGAGTAGATATATCGAATAGCCATTTAAGTTGTATATTGTATTAGTAAATATATTTGTAAACGAAGAATTTTCTTCGTTTACAAATATATCTTGCACATACAATTATGTGCAAGTGTATTAGTAAATAAACAATTTCGGTTGACTACGGCAACATCACTCACGTGAAGGTGGCGCCCTCACTAACGGTCAAGTTATAATGGTACATCTCTTTCGACTGAAATATTTCAATTTTAAGTATAAATAGATGAATCAGTTCAAGGTTTAAGATGTTAACTGTGGAACGACGTATTTTTTAAATTAATAAAACACATTCATTAGTTCTACTTTCAAATATAAATTGACAAAGATCAGGACCAGTATCGCTCATCGTGATAATCAACTGATTATTAGTGATTTTTTTTAGCTATCGATAGTAAATAATCGTTTAACCTATCGAATGACATTTAAATGCCCACACGTCATAATCGTATGCATGGTCAGTTGATAATGCTCCCTATGAGTGAAACCGGACCTGAGATTAATCCAAATATTTGTGGATGTAGCACTACAAATGTTGTTATTTATTTAAATAAGAAAAAGCTTATTGCCATTGAATCTTTTTTAATGATTATGATTTTGACAATCCACGTATTATGAAAGTACATTCAGTTAATTTAAAATATTTTCAGACTTAAAAATACTCGAGCAAGTTACTGTCACATGTGATGCTATCCCACAAGTTCATTTACCCGAGGTAGGAATTGCAAGGGAAAAAGTTGTATCATCGATTGAAAATGTGAGATTCGCTTAATATGCGAATTCTTAAAACGTTTTATTGCAGTGGAAGCTTAATTATTACGACTCGAAAGTAAATCGATTAATCAGTTTATATTTATTATTTAAAACGGTTCTTTTTCAATGGTGCAATCTCAATAAAGAAATGCAATACATATTAACATTCGAAGGAGTATGGACGTACTGTTGGTTCAACACAATATAATGAATTAAATTCGATATAAAATAACTTTGGTTATTCCACGTATTGTGTTACTAATTGTGACATGTGTTCCGCACACATCTTCGGATTTACCACCGCAAAGTGTAATTTTCCATGAGTTTTGTCACTAGCGCCCCGGGTTTCGCCTTTCTCTCGCAACGCTTTTCTAGGCTCGGATGGGTGGAAAGGAATTTTTAGACACTAGGCAAACACCCGTGCAAGTTCCAACTGAATCGACTGAAAAAGTGATGCTCTTACTGGGATTTGAAACCGTGAGCTCCGTGACGGAAGTCAACGACGTTGACCATTGCTCCATGGACCCGACAATAAATGAATGCTATTGAAAACATAATAATAAACTAAATCTTTCAATGTATGCGTCAAGCACCGAAAATGAATTGTTATTATAAATATTGTTTAAGCCAAGTAACAACATCAAAGAAATACGGCTTAGCAGCCATATAAATTTCACATTGCCCTCTAGAAAGAACTCCAGATGACATCTTTCGATATTAATATATATTATCAAGTGACGCCATATTTGGAAGCGGAAGACTCGGGAAACTTATTTCGTATTTTTTTCCGCCCTGTCATTCATTGTTCGTCCGTCAGTGTCATAATGTCACCACATTTGGTGACGTATTTTGAAATGCTGTTTATTCCATACTATTACGTGAATTCTACGATTCGTGCCATGGGACGTGGTATACACGCTACTATTGCTGAATAAAATAGTAAACTGTCTTAGATACACCGTCAGGAATAAAAAAGGCTGAGTAAATTACATTTGATGTCGCTTTTAAGGCGTAAATTTATGTTAATTCTTGGTGGAAAACTAGATAAGCATTATATTTAAAAATAAACAATAGAATTTTTATACTGATTCCACATACTTAGAATCTGATTACACATTTAGAGTTAAAGCCAGGGCTGTGGAATCGGTAAAAAAAAGTTCAACTCCGACTCCGACTCCAGAATTTACCAAAACCACGACTCCGACTCCAACATTTGTCAAAAACACGACTCCGACTACGACTAAAAAAGTTTGATATCGTCACCTTTTTCTCCTAATTTTTATAATTATGTGTATTCAATTAAATATGAACCCTACCGATTCGGCCAATAGTCAAATTTGACATATTAAATGCAAAAATAAAAAGTTTTAAAAATTTCCGACTCCGAGTACGACTCCGGCCAAAGCCCCGCGACGACTCCGACTCCGACTCCGACTCCACAGCCCTGGTTGGACGCGACAAGCGTGTAAAGCAGGGATGTGGCAGCATCGACCAAAAGCCCCAACTCCGACTCCAACATTCACAAAAAACACGACTTCGGCTCCGACTCCGACTAGCAAAAGTTTAATTTTGTTACGTTTTTTCCCTTCCTATCCTATTTATGTGTATTAAATTGAATATCAACCAACCAATCCGGCCAATTGCCAAATTTTACATTTACGATGCATACATAAAAAGTTCAAACTTTTCAATAGTTTTTGACGACTCTGACTCCAGCTCCGACTCCACAGCCCTGCAATAAAGTAAACACTCAAGAGCGTCGACCACACGACTACAGCATCGGCATGAAGATCTTTTACACAGAACATAAAGAAGCCAATACCTGGGGCTTGGTAGTATAACACTCCAAGATACATTTCTGTATACATGCTCCTGATTTTGAATACCTCACTAAGTTGAGATAAATATGGATTTGTTTCAAAGAGTATGAGCTTCTGTGATGCTTCCAGCCTGTTTAAATCCTATAATGGCAAATAAAAATATTGGCTAACAGTCAGTTTTCGTTAAATATCAACGGTCGAAACAATCACGTCTGTGTGATCCACATTCGGAGCAGGTACATTGTATAATTACAGTTCAAGTACATCCGTGCACTTGGAATGCCTGAAGATCCGAAGGGCGAAACCCGGGTCGTTAGCGACAAAACTCATGGAAAAGTACAAAATTCAAAAAATTCAAATTTAAATTCAAATTAAATAGGTACATTGTAACTAACTAAATTTATAGACTATACACCTACTTACGTGGTCGTAACTAAGACAAATCATTTTTTTTTGTCAAAACTTGTATGTCACGTAGGTCTTTTGAATCTCCAGTTGCAAGGGCTATTCGGCTGATGAATGCGCTGACTGTTGATGTGGACATCTTCGGCAGTGAATTTGAAGCTGCGCTTAAATTTATCTTCTTCTTATAATGTGTTTCTGTTTTGTTTCTTATTTAAAAAAAAATTGTGTAATATGTTATGTAATTTTTATTTAACTTGTCAAATGCATGGCGCATTGGCGCTTGCTGTAAAGCCATGTATTTTATATTATTTTTTGCTAGTAAATAATAAATAAATAAATAGTGTTCTTTGGTAATGTATGTATGTATATATTTTGTAATTTTCGAAGTGTTTCTAGGCCATATCGATGCGTACAGTAATTTCTTCGAGTGCCAGAACCCTTGTGTAATGTGTGTTTCTGCGGCGGGGTGGGGGGCAATTTTTCGTGAGAGGGCGGCGCCGCGGCCTGGAGATAGCATCAGCGATTTCAGAGGAACAATGAGGCGTGAGGCGACCTTCGGTCCATAAACAATGCGCGGCAGGTCGTTATTTTCGGCCAGCACTGCGCACTCGAAGAACTTATTCAATGGTCCTCAAAACTTCAACCAAACAACTGTATTTTTCTATAATTATGAATTTTTAAGAAATAGTTCCAACATAAATTGCACATCTATTTGATGGAGTTTCAAGTATTAAGGCGCGTTAGCGTCATAGTTCTTTCTGTCACCTTCGTCTCTAAGCTTAGTTTTTATATTCAAGCTGCATTCCCTTCCCATCGTTGATGGCAGTAGGGCGCGATCGCTGAAGTGGCGTGCAATCCCTAGTGAAGCCAGTTCATGAAGTCAGCTAACTTTTTGTTTTTACCTATGGAGGGTCATCGAGAAGAATGGTTCGACTTAAATTTAGCTATTAATATATTTTATTATAAGGTAAAAAATTCGGCACGTAAAAAATAAATATCTATGAATAGGTTTTACCACTTTCTAGCGTTGTTTTAGGTATCGTCAAATCTTTATATTAATTGATTTACATGCAATTAAAAAGCACTTTACGTGAAAACGAACGCCAATGTACCTGATAAAATTTCTCTCATATCCGAGTGTGAACTTAATAGAGCACGAAAGAATTAAATATGAAATTGATAAGACTGTAAATTGAGAACATAAAAGTTCATTATGTTACGAATCAGTCATGATACAATGAATCGATCGATGTTATATTGGAAACCGCTGGCACCGAGTGCGCCCCGGGACATATTCGAATGGTGGGCCGGCATGGGCGGCAAGCTTCGTATATCATCCGAGGAGGACCTGATACAATTCAAAACGACGGGGAGATATTGTAAGGGAATGATGTGTGGATATTAAAATAATTATAACAATCGGCCAATCGAATCGTGCGATTAAGTTTCGCAAGAACAGGTGCTCATGCTTACAATGTTTGAACAATATTGCGTGCAATCATGTGTTGTATACATCTGCGTTATAAATGGAAGCTTCAATTTGTAATTACATTTGTTATAAATACTTAACAATATTTAGTAATTATCTTCGCTTTGAATGATTGCTGATATCGATAATATTATGCTTGGTACTGTCGGTTTAATTAGAACACGAATATTAGTAGTTTGACTTTGTCAGGAACTCAGAGGTAAGAGAGCGGACAAACCAGCTCCAGGGCTCATGGACCGACTTCATATGTGATTTGCTAAAGATGCTCAAGGGGAGCAGGAGTCCTGCCCGCTACTTCGGGTAGATTCCGCTGCCCTGGACGGTCACTGATGGCCATCCATAGAATGTAGATACGAGACGCCGGAATAAAATGGGAGAAAATAAGGAGGTTGTCCGGATACAGAATCTTTTGATGGCCATATGCTCCGAATAGGGAGCGAATATGAAAATAAATATTTCAGGGATTCTTTAAATTAATTCTTTTTAAAACTACTACTAACTTACTTATTATTTAGATTAAAAAGCTTAAATTATGACATTCAATACAATGTAGTTTTTTAGAGCGAAAAATACATTACATGTACATGTATATTAATTAAATCGTAAAAAATAGAAAAACATTTTTAATACTTATTTCATTTATTGAATTTATAGATCACTACCGGTTTCGGTCATAGCGAGCATTATCAACTGGTGTTTCCTTTTATGTCTTGCTGAACTTTTGTATAAATAACGCAGAAGCTTTGTGTTTCTTATCGGTTGATAATGCTATCTATGAGCGAAACAGGTCCTGATCTACATACGTAAGTACGTTTTTTACTTTTATTATAATGCTATTCCACCAAGTATTAACAGTGAACACTTTTTAAAGTGACATATTATATCGATTAAAGAAAAGTGAAATTAATAAAATATGACATGTCGGTCTGAAAATCTTCACATAATTGACGCATTACTGAGGTCACTAAATAATTTTAAAAAATCGCAAGGCAATTAACCATTGGTAAATTGATTAAATTTACTTTCCTGGGGTTTTTTGGATACCTGAATTGCAGCGAAGATATGTAATAAAGAGCGTAGCCTTTCGGCGATCAGCAAATCACTACTCATTCTTAGCTTTTGGAGCGGACATGGTCAAAGCAACCAAACTGTAAGTATTGTGGCGGGTGTGGGTTTAAGGTTCACATTAATCTATTTAAACAGGGGCGTGGAACAGTTACCGCTGTGTTTTAATGTATATTCTATCACGATAGTTACAGGAAGTACAATAATATTAATGCAAATGGCGTCGCATTTCCACATCCGCGGGCCCTAACATATTCATGAGGATGTTGTGATTAATTCGCCCCAAAGGCTGACTTAAGATGAAGTTGTTTCAAGAGTTCTAATAAATATACACAAGGAATATTGCACTCCAGTTTGTAGAACCCGTCCATGGTTATAGTATAAACAATATACGTTAACAAAGGGAGTAGAGTGGTGAAGATGGTCACTCTTTTGCAGCGAAGAAATTTATTTATTGTAGAGAGATAAACATTGGAACTGAGAGAGCAATTTTTCTTTGACACTGATGTATTAACAATAACAATTTTAATACTGAATCAATTAAAAATAAAAATAATAATACATTTTTAGTACTTTTTCCACATAAAATTTATTTGATCAGGACCGGTTTCGCTCATGGCAAGCATTGTCAACTGATAAGGAATACAATAAAACAGTGATATTTATACAAAAGTTAAGTATGAAAAACAAGGTATGTATGACAAACAATTGGTAAAACAACTAAGCAAATAAATTGAAGCAAATTACAAGAAAAATAGACTATAAATAAAATGTTGAAGACCTCTTAGCAATGCAAACTAATAACCTTGTCTTGTCTTTCTCAATTTGGTATAAATAACCATGTTTCTATTTATTATTATCAAAATAATTGCGATGAGTGAAACCGGTCCTGATCTTAAAAAAAACTATATTTATGTAAGTAGAACGTACATTTTTTAATTGGCTGAAACTTATATAAGCAATTGGTACCTACGTGTAAGATTTTTTTTTGAATTATCAGGGACTAAAATGAGGGTAGAATTGTTATCAGAGAACGTCCTTTGCACAGTGGACAAGATTATCAGGCAATTTGCATAGCATGAAAGGAATCGGTGTAACAGGAACGAAGGCTCGACAATCGACACTCCACTGAAAATTTGCGGGGGAGCTCCACGCTAAATAGTCTCGCGTAATGGAAAACACCCACACGTGCTGTGAAAAATACAAGACCACAGGCTGCGTGGCAAATTTTTCACCATATACAATTATAAAATAAATATTTTTTCTTAATTTAAAGTATCGCCCAATACCCCACCCTATCCTATGGGGGACTAGCGACCTATAAAATATTTTAGGTTAGGTTTTTTTTGTTGAAATATATCATTAACTTTTTAAAGCTCTACGGTCCTGTATGGGACAAATGATTATGGTGAACTTCGCTATCGTATTATAGTGATTAATGATAAACGTTTTCAACATATGAATATTATTTTTCATTAATAATGTCTTTGAGATACCGATCCATATTTTTATGTTCGGTTTCTTTAAATATTTTTGTCATAATGAGGAATCTGAAAATCTGCATTACAAGGTATTGAGATATGTGTTATTTACGGCAGACCGTAATAAATCAGCTTTATTCACACCATACAATATATTTCATGTGAATACAGATTTTTTTCCATACCTAAAATTTTTTCCTTTGGGGTGACAGATTCTATTTTCAAGATTTAGCTAAAATGGATTCGTTTATTTGTTAACCTAGAGAACTAGATAGCATACAAATTGCGGTGCTGGTATTTGTTCATCTTATATATAAAACCGAAACGGGGGATGTATGTCTGTAATTCCCTTTTGCATTGTTGTTGCAAGTTCAAACAAACGAATTGATTTCGCTCGCGAAAGTTTCGACGGTAAATTTGTTTCGTTATTAATGTGTGTGTAGAGAAACCAATTACTCGAGTATCGAGTAGTACATATATAAAACCGAAACGGCGTATGTATGTCTGTGGGTCTGTAATCCCCTTTTGCATTGTTGGTCATTAATTTGCCATAAAAACGAATATGAAAGAAAATATGTTTGATTTTTTTATCGGCAAAGACATTTAGTCAAAAGTGTAATATATTAGTCTTCTACTGAACTTTTCCCGGCTTTTATTAATATAATAATGTTTTTATTTACGTGAAGGTATTATTTGACATTTCTTTGACAGCAAATTAGATTTTTTCCTTGAATTTGGAAATTTTAATGGGCGAGAATGGGGCTGTCAATATATGAAAGGGGCTGTGAAATGTCAATGCCAGTCTGAAATGTTCATTTTAATTCCATTTTAATTGACCTAGACTTTTGAATTTTGAAAAAAGTTGTTTCAATTAGGCCCGTCTGAATTTACGCGCCGAGCTGAACATAACCCCAAACTGGTCTGAGCGACGCCGGGTTCGAATACTAGTACATTATAAGAATACTTTTATTTTGCTAATGCAGTTTTATTTTACCCACATAGCTGACTTGTTTTAGAAATAAAATAACATTGGTAAATTATGGACAAAATCCCAAACCTCTCGGTTAAGTTCAAAAAATTTATACATACTGGCTTATAAATTTATATTTTGACTTTACTCTTTGAGTTCTTGTGGATTATTATAAAATGTGGAATTAAATCTGAAAAATATTACTGATTATTGTATGAGTTCTGAAAGAAGAATTTGTTTTTTAATATTAGCCTATAATAAAATTATTCTTTTAAATAATAAACTTATGTGACTGTCTCTATCTGTATAATATTATTATTTGTGTAGTTTGTGGTTGCATTTTTGCTCCTGTAAATTAAAACAACTCGATTTAATACTTATTGCAGTAAGTATTTCATAAGTATTTTAAAAGTATTCTTAAGGATCTTCTATTATAATAAAATTAAAGACGAAACATTTCAAAAAAAATCGTAAGCCATACATTCATTTCATTTAATGTGCTTATTTTTCATAATTCTTTCCCGTGACCATATATCCATATTTTACCATAGCATTTATAAGAGCTATATTTCTAGCTGATATTTCTCAAAAAATGCTCGGGCGTTTAAAGGTTAATGAACCTTTTCTGTTGAAAATGTTGTAAAATTATATTTCGACTGTAGAAAGGCAAAAGGCCAGTTTTCACAAAATGGTCTAATTATACACATTCTATCAAAGGATGTATGCTTGAAACGCCAAATTAGTATCTAATTTAGTTTTTATGTTAAAAAGCAGAGAAAAAGACTTACACCACATCAATAAAAAAAAAAATCTGTGTGTGCTACGCTATTTTGATTTTCTAAAACATCGATATACATATACAGTTCATTTATTGGAAATATATATTTTTACACGTGTTTCGTCTCTTTGAAAATCATCTTCAGGCTGAAACAGGAAAGACTCATAGAGGCGAAGTTCGTGTCACCAGTTAACATATATTCACAGAAAATAATAGGTTTTTAAGTCAATATATTATTGATTTATAAGTACCCGCGTGGGATTTCATAATAGCAAGCGGAATCAGCTGTTTTTATATGTGTTCCAATAAGAGTGCCTTGAAGGACACCATTTTAAGTATATAACATCGCAACAGTCTAGAACTCTAGAAGCTGCAACTGTCAAAATGTTCAACGGACAGAATTGCAACTAATATTTACCAGACATGCACTGCTGTGATAGATTGGTTGCATTAATATATTCTACTATTGAACAGTGCATAAGAAAATGGATGAATTGCACAATTGATAAATGGCTATATATGTTTAAGACTTTAGTCAGATTTATATTCAATATAAGCTTAACAATCAAGATTATTAAGATTGTAATTGTGATTAAAAGCTTGCACAAAACACGCATATTTGAAATTAGAACACTGCCGTGAAAAGAGGGCAACTATATAGAACGCTTGAGTACAATATGAGTAGTTTTAAATTTACTTATAATATTTGAAGTCCTTAATATAAAATTTAAAATAACTTATGGAATATTTGAATTTGAGCTTTGAGTGAGTGGATAAATACAGTTCTTTGAATATGAGTTGCTAACGTTTTGCTCACTTCCGGAAGTTTTGTCAATAATACCATGCTTGGCTCTAGAGCAGTGGTTCTCACGTAAAATTTGGCTGTGGCCGCATTAGGAACACAAGAGAATTTTTTTTCAAAAATACCTAAACATGTACGTGTTTGAGTTTTTGCGAACTGACAATTCATGAAGCACAATACTATGGATACAAATTATAAAGTTTTCAGTGTCTTTGTTGTCAAATTAACATGTAAAAACTCATTTTTATGAAATATCTATATTAACTATCGAACTGTTGGTGGCCATGGAGAGAGCTTTCAAAAACATGAATGTATTTTTATTTATTTTTTGTAGTTTTTGCTAACCATTTCCACTCCCTACGTGGAGTATATGGTCTCCTCGAACTGCTTTTTACTCAGATGCTCAAAATCTCTTTTCTTAAGCGAGTGAGGATTGAAAGGATACGGGGACCAGGACCAGACTAATGATTATCTAATAGCTTTGAATGTAGCTAAGGGATTTTTAACAGTACTTCAAACAGAATCGATAAATCGACTAAAAAGAATTGCTCATTCGGAAACTTACGTCAAGGAAGCGAACGACGTTGAAACCCGCACCACAGTCCCGGCAAAAAAAAATGTATAATAATATTAATACATAACTCATTTTTCGGACCTGACTACTGACCGCTTAGTTTTGATGGCAGGAATATGTTTATATATTATATACATAAGTATATACCTTTTCAGTTTCTATAAACGTACATAATTGACATAAAATAATGTTAAGAAGCCTTAAATGGTCACATAATAAAGCATTATAATATTAGATATGTAGGTACGCATTCACTGAAATCATTATTTTCGCCGCGCGCCATGTTTTATTCTAGTCGTGGCCGGTCGATGATTGACATAACATGACGTTTTACAATATGAAAAATGGTTAATGACGTAAAATGATTTATTTAACGATCCTGCCCTTAGTCAGTCGAATACATCGGATGGATTGTGATTGAAAATCGCCAGTACGTGCCTAGGATATACAAGGACCGTAAGTTTCGTTATATTCTATGATCCGTTTTAAAATTAGTCGATATTATCATGGCGTTTAATAGTTATATTCCCACGATACAGTTCAATGTAACAGTAGCCAATAGTACAATGTAATATCTCATTATTTTTTCCCCTTCTTATATATCCAGCAACTGAAAAAAATACCAGGGCTGTGGAGTTATTCAAAATCACAACTATGTACTGTAAAATTAAAAAAATACTCAAGCATACTCGAGTAGTTTCAAATGTACCAAAATATATACAGTAGTACCGGGAGATACGAGTTCCCTAATATACGAGATATTTGAGATACGAGCCGTTGAGCGAGCGAAGTTTTGCTTTGAAATACGAGAAAAAATTGAGATACGAGTAACGGCTGGATCTCTGTGTGCGCTTTGCGTATGTGTGGAAGGAGTGCATATGAATGTATTGGTGGCAAATCCGTGAATGTATATCAATATTGGATTCTACTTCAACTGTCAAACGCTATGGACCTACTATAAAAAACATACTTTGCTCCATCTCTTTCGCACAACTGACACGTCCCATACGTAAGACATAGATGGCGCTCTACCACTGCTCCACAACGCCACATTTTGGGGGCTGGAACGGATTAATGGTATTTCAATTAATTGCAATGGGAAAAATTGCTTTGAGATACAAGAAAGGTTACAGAACGAATAAAACTCGTATCTCGAGGTACCGCTGTATTATATATTCAAATATGAGTACAAAAATAGATGATTAATAAATAAATAAGCTTATTTCATTTCATTGTTACATTTATTTCAATTTATAAAACATATATTTCAAAAATAATAACGAAAATTAAACGTCTCAAATTTTAAATTGATTCGAAGTTTTGTTATTTTAATTTGTCTCTTGACATCATTAACTTGCCATTGATAAAATAAGTCAGCAGGACCCAAAGCAAAACTAACAAAAGCAAGTCTCGAGTACGACTCAATTACGCGAGTTTTTTGAAAAATACTCAAGTACAGTAAAACCCCCGTTAAGACTATGGTCGGGACCGTGTTATATGAAGTAGTGTAAACGGGGGTGTGAATCTCATACAAAATTAGGGATTCCGTTTTTTTCCGCGAAAAATGCTAAAAAAATATATGAAAAAATATTTACATAGATATTTGGATGCTAGGTGATAAAATTCATAGCGCTCGCCAAATGCCGCACACAAACAGTCGGCGCGCTGTGCGTGTATTGTCTGGCACCTGTTGATTGAGTGTATGCGAGTGTATGCACCGTAGAGACGGCCAGCCGTTTGGCTGTGTGTGTGCAAGCCGAAATGAAAGCCGACAACGTCACATAGCAACGACAATGGAATGCGATCGTGCTATCGGTGGATTTGCGGCAAATTTTTTCGGAAAGCGTGTTATACGGAGTAGTGTCATCGGGGGTTTGACTGTATCGACTACTTGTAAAATGGACGAGTATTCGTTACTAGAATTAGAGTTTCTATTGTGGAGTCCTAGAAAAGAGCACGACTCCGACTAAAAAATAAAAAAATTGACACTTTTTTTTCCTACCTGTCCTATTTATGTGTATCCAATTAAATATCAACCAACCAATCCGGCCAATAGTCAAAATTGTCATATGTGTAATAAAAAGTTCAAACTTTTCAAAAGTTTTTCACGATATCGGCCAAAAAATCGTGACGACTCCGACTCCACAGCCCTGAAAAATGCAATACGAAGAATTTTAATAGAGACAAATAAAAAAATCATCCCTTTCCTGGGGGTGTTATAAAACGTGTTTAATTAATCAGTTGATAATATTTTAAACATTGCATTTATTGTATCTATTACCGTCGATAAGATACTTGGTGGTGGAAAGTAAAATACTCAGATGATTTACATTATATTAATTTTTCGACATGAAGTAAATTTGTTGTTTTTATAAATATAAAATAGTTATTTATAAAAATTATAATATATAATATAGTACGCTTAGGTCTGGCTCAAGATAAATGCGTCTTCAAACCAAATTCATGTGGTCAAACACTCGACAAATGCTCCGTTTAGATTCTAGATATCGTAAGGTATGTATGTGTTTTAAAAAAAAATGATCGTATCTTAGGCACGGTTGGTAAGTTTTTTTCTCCCCGAGTTCATCTCGTATAACATTCTGAATTATTATTCTTACGTATATCTCTAGTATTTTCGATATACTCAGATCTATATATTTATTTTTTGGTTGTCTCCGTAGTGCAGTGCTCGACGTCGTTGGCTTCCGTGACGGACCTCACAGGTTCGAGTCATTGTACGGGCAGAATTTTTCAGTAAATTTAACGATCATGTTCGAAGGCATGGTTGTTCGTGTTGTTAAAAATCCTTCCCACCCTTCCGATCCCGAAAAGTGGCGCGTAGCGAGAGATATTAATTTACCACTAGTCCTGTTCTAGTACACGTATCCTGTCAATCAGGGCTGTGGAGTCGGAATCGTGAAAAATTTTTCATTTATTCATATAAAATGTAAAATTTAATTATTGGCCGGATTGGTTGATTGATGTTTAATTTAATACACATAAATAGGAAAGGTAGGAAGAAAACATGACCAAATTAAACGTTGTTTAGTCGGAGTCAGAGTCGTGTTTTTGGTTGTTTATGCTGGAGTCGGAGTCTGAGTTGGGTTTTTTAACGACTCCACAGCCCTGCCTATTTCTCATCGCAAAAATATTTCATTTCATATTTTTTTTATAAAAGATTTGAGGAACGGTTAGTATGATAATAATTCCGTGATATAAGAGCTTGTAGTTGGTTAACTAGTATTATTATTAACTCCCCATTTTCAGCCAAGTTACATTATCAAATTCGCAGGTGACAGTAAAAAAAGGTTTGAAAAAGAATATTTTTTTTTTAGTCGGTCGTGTTTTTTGTCAACAACTCTACAGCTTATCCATACTCCATCAATCAAAAAAGGTTAAGTAACTGAGTAACAATCAGTTCTCGAAGAAAAAAAACATATGTTGAGATACTCCGTTGGATTGTTGCTAAGAAATTAAAATTGTATATTTCGCAATACTCAAATAATTCCCTTCACGGCTTCCTAATAAATAAACTAAAACTGTATCCCTGAGATAGGCAATACTTATACGTATATTCTGTCAGTACTTACAAGATATCGAAGCGATAAGAGTTCTCTGTAGTTATTACAGTGGAAAATTATACCACTCCCGAGAATGATGTGGAATCCATTCCTACAGTTTTCTTGGCTCTCGTCTACGAATTTCCGATTCAATTCGAGGACTGTAAGAAATCGTCTTCGCTAGATTCAGAATGATAGCTGAACCTCTCGCAGTGTACGGAACTCAGATGTACGAAATGATACAGAAAAGAGAACACGCATTGTTTCAATTCAGTGGCGTTGTTGTTATATGTAATACAAATAAATTAAGCGTATATATTGCCTCTCTTGTGGAGACTGCCAAGCTTCTTATGTAGGGCAGACAGGTAGAAACTTTTATATCAGAATTAATGAATATGTAAGATGCCCGGTCCGTCGTTGGCTACCGTGTTGGATCACCCGGTTTCGATTCCAGATTCTGTTCAGAGGCAATGGGTGTTTGTGTTGTTAAAAATCCATTCCCATCATTCCGATCCCAAAAAGCGACGCATAGTGACAGCGATTGGCTAACCACTAGTCGTGTCCTAGTCCTCGTATTCTTACCATCCCTACTCTCTTAGAAAAAGAGAGGTTGAGCAACTGAGTAACAAGCAGTTCTCGTAGAAAAACAAACGTTGAGAATAACTTCGTGAGTCTTTATGCTCCAAGTTGGGAGCGGGCATGAATGAAATGGTTGGGGACAAATGATTCGTTTGACGATATCGTGAATATGAAGCCGTTGTCAATATTGTACAAGAACTAGTAAAAATGATATCTTTCAAAAAAATCACTTTAAAAGTGTTGACTGTCACTTCTTGGTGGATAGGCATTATATAAATGAATAAAACGCATTATATAGAACGACTTCTGTAACATATGTTCCGATAAAAATCACGACCATGTCATGTTTCTCTATATGACAATGCTCGCGATATTGAACAGAATACACCCAAACCTCCTTTTCTGCGATTTCAAAGTTGTGCGGTTATTTTTAATTTAATTTTTTATTTTTTAAATATATTTTTGGGACTATTTCAACATACATATTTCATAACGTAATAAACGGCGCATGGTTCTCATAATGTACGTTCAAAAACCAGTGTTTCACCTGTATATTACAATGTGACCTTGACACGTGCGTTTTTTTAAAAGTATTAAGCAGGGCTGTGGAGTCGGTGAAAAAAGTCTGACTCCGACTTCTCACCAAAACCACGACTCGGTTATTTCCAAAAAATGACTCCGAATTACTTGTAAAAAAAGGTTAATATCGTCACTTTTTTCCCTAATTTTCCTATGTATGTGTATTCAATAAAATATCAACCCTATCAATTTTAAAATATTTTGGGACATATTGCAAAAATTAAATGTTAAAACTTTTCAAAATTTCCGACTCAACGGCGCATGGTTCGACTTTGACCAAAATCCAGTGTTTCACCTGTTTATGACTCCAAAACTTGACAACCCTGGTATTAAGTAGTCGCTTTTTTAGTGTGATCTTATTTTGTGCGATTTTCCGCGGAACACATCTACCGCACAAAATAAGATTCAGGTGTATACGTGAAAGTAGAAAAATATAATGTGTTTAATCTATTTAAATCTTTCAAATGATATAAATATTAAATAACATTATTAATCCACGAGTTGCTATGTTACGGACTTCAGCAAAGGGCTGAGTCGGAGTTATCTCTGTGGCTTGATCGCATCGCCACGGCTTCATTACGAGGCCCGATTGACGTAATTCAATCAACGTCAGACGTACACACTGTCCACTCCTTTACCTCAGCCCCATTGCATTGCCCCCCTTTAACTTTATCCATCAGTATTTCGAAATGGTAGTCTTCTGTTACAATGTTCGAGAAGCATCCGTAAATTTCGTCTGGTTTTCCTGGCCGATGTTCAATGACGTTTTTGATACAAAGTTTTAAACATAATTCATGACTATACAGTTAGTCATCGACTCGCGCGATTTTGACTTCCGCGATTTCGGACTTTAAATTTAGCTGTGCTGATAAGCATACGTTTAATGCAGGGCTGTGGAGTCGTTAAAAAAAAATCGACTCCAACTCCAGCATTTACCAAAAGCACGACTACGACTCCAACATTGACCAAAAATACGACTCCAACTCCAGCTAAAAAAAGCTTAATATCCTCACTTGTTTCCTCTAATTATTCTATTTATGTGTATTCAATTAAATATCAACCCTACCAATCCGGCCAAAAACCAAATTTGACATATTATATGCAAAAATAAAAAGTTCAAACTTTTCAAAATTTCCGATTCCGAGAACGACTCCGGTCAAAACGCCGCGATGACTCCAACTCCGACTCCGGCTAAAAAGCTCCGACTCCACAACTCCGACTACGACTCCGACTCCGACTCCACAGCCCTGGTTTAATGCAAACCATGGACTCCGCATTGCGACTATATAAAGTAATCAAAATATAAAAATAGTATTCTCTCCTCCTAACCACTATTGTTCAATTAATGTATCGACATCTACGTAATACACTTAATCGTGTAGTTAATAGCGTTTTATCAGACATAACGGAAAAAAGCTTATCCAATTTTGGAAAAGATAAAAGATTTATTAATCTGTTAAAAATATTGGTGATGCCAGGAGTGATATTTCAATACATAAATATGCGTATGTATTTAGATACAGATCTATGTAATAAATATGCAAAATTTTCCGTGTAGCTGAATAAATAAAATTTTCCTTTCGCGTTGTCTTAAATCATACATGAGCATCTACCGGCCCGCGGGCCGGATCCGGCCCACCGGGCTATTTTGACCGGCCCTTTTACATCTGGGCAAAATAATTGAAAAATAAATTAATAGTTCCAGGGAGGATTTTTTTTTATAACCATTTTCCTAGTCTATCAGCTCATACAAACAACACATATGCAGTCGTGGCAATAGAAATCCGCGCACCCTTCACAATTCTATTCATTTGCGAAAATTTCCTAGAAATCTTTCTTCGAAATTTGCAGATGGAACTTATTGAGCTTTAGGGGGATTTATTGCTATAACCACTTCTTTGACGCATTTTTATAAATTATATTTGGTGGACGAAAAATATACAAATGTACGCACATTTGCATGGAAAATCATTTGTATTTTCGGCAGCACATATACGTGCGATCAGTTTTTTTCGAGGATGAATCACACTAAATCAAAATCTTGAACGAGGATAACAAATGAAAATCTCGAAAATTCTATGCGATTATCCTTAAGCAATATCATCGCCAATATGGAGAGTCTTGTAATTCAAGTACAAGGCCAATCTTACTTCCACACCTAACCACACTCAGCCACACTTAATTTTGTAATCAGTAATATTAATATTATGTCGTTCATTATATAAATAAAAAATATATAAGATGTAGCAACGTGTTTTATTGAATTAAATATAACTTATGTGTACATAGTTATTTGGTCCGGCCCTTGACTCGAAGACAGAATGACAATCCGGCCCCAGACCTAGGAAAGGTTGCCCATGCCTGTCTTAAATGTATGTAGATCCATTTTAGTTGTAACTATCCTTTGAAACTAACAAAAATTTTTGGAACCAATTAATCACGTAAGTCGAGGACTTAATGTATCTAAAAATCAACTACAGAAAAAGTTAAATGCCATAATAACATATTGCACTCCCACAGCCAAATTATCACAATCCAAAATACATCAAACAGAGAAAATCGACTTTGAAGTTCTTGTACTATGTTTACATGTAAAACTAGTTATACAATATAATTAGAGAACTTTAGATGGTCATCATAATTATAATCAAATATTGTAGACCAGTGGTTCTCACGTACAATTTGGCTGTGGCTGTATTAGGAACATCAGTGGTCCTACGAAAATGCCTGGTGGAGTCTTTTCTTTCAAAAATACCTAAGCATGAACGTTTTTCAGTTTTTGCGAACTAGCACCTCTTGATGCACAATACAATGCATACCAAATATGAAATTTTTAGTGTCTTTGTTGACAAATTAACTTGTAAAAACACATTTTTATTGAATATTAATATTAACTATCAAGCTGTTGGTTGCCGCAGCAAATTCCTCTGGTGGCCGCACATGAGAACCACTGTTGTAGACTGTCAAAATTTGTATTGTGGCATTCAGTGGCGGCTGGTGACAGAGTATTAGGGAGTACAAAAAAAGATTCAACTATTTTTGCAAGAGCTCTTTCTATTCATTAGATTTTAAAACACTTCTATAACTTGACTTTCAATTCAAATGTTCGCAATACCAACGGAGTGCCAGTCTTATGAATTTTTGGCTGTCCGTAGTACGGAAAAATAGTAGAATCTTTTTTTGTACTCCCTAATACTCTATCGCCACTGGTGGCATTTTAGAATATGTATTATAGATATAACATGCGTCTTTTAAACCTAAAAAATAATACATTCAATGTTACTTTGTGGAAGTCCATTTTAATATAAAACATATTTTGTGACAAATAGTGACACGTGATTCACCTCATTAAGAAGCATCATCAGACCTACGGACTATCGCACGGTTGATTTATTAATAAAGACTATTATTACCATTATACGTGTTATTAATGAAAAAGAACTCTTAAAGAGGAGAAACACGTGTCAAGTTATTTTAATTATGTCAATTAACCCGGCGCACGCGTTGACATATTCACTCAATTAAAAACCGTGCGCGTCACCTTTCTTCGAATTATGAAAGGATGTTATTTTTCGTTATATCGTAATAAATAGAGGGATTAAAAATAATTGGATTGATATTGATTGCGGACAAACACATTAAGAATATGTGGGAACACTAAAAACCCGAAAGAAATACCACATGAAGCCACAATTCATTAAACAAACAAATCTCTAACAAAAAAGCAATGCTTGTCGACATGACGTATTTATTATCTTTAATTACGAACGTGTCAAATTAAGAGCCCTGCGACGAACTCATTCGATGGTCGTTGTCACTTCGAAACATACATATATTACTCGCTTAATTACGGGGAAACACATAAATAATTTAATATCGAGACATTTATCACCAAATGTTCAACAAACATACACCTAGGGAGAGATAATAATTTATGATTTTTTTTAAATCTTTTTAAGAGTTATAAATTTTGTAGAAAAGATAACGACAAATACATCGAAATCTTTGCACATGAAACTTGTTAAAGTTTTTTTTTTATTTTTCTTTGAATTACATTTGAGCATTGTGCAAATCACAAATCAGAACTAAATGTTTTTAAATATTGAATACACCCAATAATTTTTTTAGTAAACACAATAGTCGACACAATTAGAATAAATACACGATAGTTTTTTATTTAAATGTGTCCCTCAATACAATACGAAGTATAAAAACATTAAATAAAGATCGCACGAAAAATAAATATAATACCGCGCAGTGCCTGTCACGTAAAATAATTCCGTCATATGCGCAGCCGCGAATGAAATTATATGAGAACTGCGCAGGCGCGTTCGCGCGAACTTTCAAACGAATAAGCGCACTGACGGGTAAAATCGAAAAATTGTAGCTGTTCGAGAAATCGATGTTTTTATATTTAAATCTATTATTTCTGACAATCTCAAGGAGTTTGTGGTAGCAAGATAGATAAGGCAATATTTTAAAACAATAATCACCCCTGTGTGCAAGAGATCTATCGTTTAATCATCAGTTGAAAGTTCCCGTCACACAAGTCGTGACAGTCGCGTACGGGCCTTGTCTTTTCCCGACACAACATCTGTGACGTTCGTCCGCCACGGGTTAATATTGTCATTTTTTATGGTGTATATCGAATTTGAGATATGGCAGTTTCACTACATACAATATGAATGATACACTTCCAACCTAGTACTAAACTTAAAACACATCATTTTGGACTTGTAGCGGAGCGGTATAATTGCGGGGGTGTGGTATAATTGACAAAATTGTCGTGTCGAAAAACAGATAAAATAATAAACTGCCATATATATACATATATGTATATAATATATGCTTAGTTAAAATGATAATAGAAACTAATCATTCTACTCTAGATACGTTCTAACTGTTCGTCCTTTTGATCGGTTTCTTAGTGTATAAGTGAAACCTCAATTAACGTCTTGATTATTCGGCAATTAACGTTATTCCAGTTAATTATCCAGAAAACTAAACATTGCTTCAACAAGAGCAATCAATGTATCACGCGAATTGTATCTGTGTGTTTTTTTAATGTTTGTTTTTCCTTAATCCAACGGTAAACTTATATATAAATATACATCGCAGTATACATCCGTTGACCATTCGTTATATGGTATTTTAATGTTAATAATACATACAACATCTAGTGCGGATTCGTGATTGATTGTAGTGTCAAGCTATAACAGTTCCCTCGACGCGTTGGCGATCGGACACGAATACAAAGATGGCTGAAGTGTTTGCTGTCATTCGACACCACTGAACGTCTGGTTACCCAATTCATAAAAGAGCAAAACAAATATCACGCATCAGTCGTGGATGGCATGACCATATTTAGAAAATAGGGTATCGACTTTTTCGTTTTATTTTTATTGAAACTATTTTTTTTTGAGGAGTATGTCGTGTTGACAACGTTGGATTCGATTGAGGAGCTAACGATTTTGAATCCCGATACAAGCAGTGTCATTTGTTAAGCAAATTATTGAGTACTTTTCGGAGACATGGATTTTGGTATGTGTTACCTAAAACTGTCTTACACTTACAACTATTCCGATCGTATAACGAGACGTAGCGAAAACGGTTGGCTAACCACTAGTCCTGTCTTATCTCTATCCTTTCTGTCCCTACTCTCTTCGAAAAAAAAAGTTGAGCAACTGAGCAGCAAAAAGTTTTCGTTATAAAAAAATTCTATCGAGAAAAAATCTTAATTATGCATATGCCTTACACTGGGATCGGTGGTCATGGTGAAAAAATGTCGTATATAATATTCTCAGGAGATTGATGTAGAAAGCCATGTTATAAGACACTGGATACACATTTTGAGTAGTGTGTTTTTTTTAGTTCCAAGATTAAATTATGAGAGCTTAAATTAATACAGACTATTTAACAAGTACCACTTAATCGATAATCATTAATTTGTTCAAATATCTGGCTATAAAAAAATGACAAAACGTTTTCTAAATATTATTTAATAAGGCATAATATTTTTTTTGTATTTAAATTGAATAAACTTATACACTTTATAAACATAAATTGGCTGTATTCAACCCTAAAAAATATGCCTCACCATAATATTGTGACACTTCGCGGCAGCTTTCCCGCCCGAGTTTCGTTTTGCGCGCGAAGCCAACTACGCCGCCTTGTCAACGTAACAGACGACTTCCGGCCGCGCGAAAATATTGTACCACCATCGGTGTCACACAGTTCCGGCCGTCAGCTGATTTCCTATTGGCTTTCACGACTTTCAAAAGGATATCTTGTCAGCCATTATTTTCGCGAATCCTTTGTTCTGGCATATTTATTTGAATTTTGCAGCATTCACAGATGTTTTCAAATTAGTTAGCGTGGTAAAGTTCCATTTGACAGTTGTCCTTTTGAAATTTATGAATGTCTATGAAAACATGTAAAAGTAAAAAAAGAATCGCCTTTTTAAGTGTTCGGCATAGCTACAAATATGAATAATGCTGTTTTAGTTGAAGATAACTAATTTATTGATGTTGTTGAAACTGTTTTAGGCTGCCACTACAATATATTGTAATTTTTTTACACCATAAACAACTTATGAATTTTCAGAATAATAGCTTGCTTAACTTTCATAGATAATTGTCGGGTTGCTGATGCTTTTTTCTTCCCTCAAATTTAATGACAGATTTAACCAAATTGCCGGGTCCGTGGTCGAATGATCAAGGTTGTTGACTTCGGTTGCGGTGTTTAGAGATTCTAATCGTAGTACATAGATATCAGTGAAAACTAAATTTATTTCTCACCCGATCGATCCTAAAAATGAGTCATAACGAGAGTGATGATTAGCTAACCAATAATCCTGTTTTAGTTCAATCTTTATATCCAACTCTCTTCGAAAAAAAAGGCTGAGCATCTGAGTAACAAGCTGTTCTCGTAGACAATCAAATGTTTATTAAAGAACACGTGACCATTACCACTATACTCTTTGCCAATGTATTGTAAAAACATTTTTTTAATACTACGTATATTCGGTCATAGATGGCAACACTTGTCACTATATAACAGTGTATATTACCAATTAATTAAGAAAATTGTTTTTTCTGCGATTAAATCATATTTTTAATGTGTATCGAATCCTCACTTCATCTCACATAATATAATATAAAGAAAAGCGTTGATTGGTACGCAATAAATTGTTTGCATTTATATGATATAATGTAATAGTATAAACATTGTGCAACTTTAATGCAAGCCAGGGAAGCCCAACTGAAACCACTTAGTAAAATAATGTTTGTCTCTGATATTTTTATAACAATAATAAACAAACAGCTCACAATTAAAATAAATTTATTATTTTTCAAATCCTTAACATTTATTTTTTTTGTATGATGTTATTTTAATGTCAAGTGATAATTTGGCCGTCGCGCATCGCAGTAGATTCGTTAATTTTCAAGATATTTACCTATGAAAAAAAGACTCACAACGATATTTGGTGCGAAATGCAACTATAATTGCACATTGCATTTCGTCTTTATCTTCAATGATATATTTTTGATTTTGTTTAGCGGTGGATTGACAGACAGGCAAACAATCAAAATACAAAAAAAAATGAAAATCTCGAAAGTGCCACACAAAACCTTCAATTGGGCCACATGCGGCCCGTGGGTCAAGATGTGGGCATGTCTGATTTAAGCACAATCTTTTATAGTTGTTGGTCTTGAGAGACGTTTACAAAAGATTACGCATTATATTGTTAGTAAATCTGAGCTGTTTTCAAATTTCAAAACACCACATTCCTATTAAGTGTTGCACTATCATAATAAAATCTTATAAAAGGAACAGACTCTTTGGTTATGTAAAGTTTTCTCTTTCGATACAATATTGCTGGTATTTAAAATAACAATGTAGCGTCGATTTAATTGTAGCCGATGTTGTAAAATGATAAATTAATAACAAAACGGAATTTACCGAGTTTACAAATTACGCTGATGATAGGTTATAAAATGATGTATTTTGATAGCGTATTAAATTGCTTGTCCAATGGTTATTATACGCTCTGACGCATTTTGCTCAATGCTCAAATTAAGCCATAATTTTGTTGATTTATGCATGCATCGGTCACGCTGAAAGAATTAAAATATACTTCATCGCCGAACTTATACGAGCCGATATTGCAGAGAAGAAGGTAGGCAGTTAGTTTTTGGTTCTATTACCAATAGGGTAACCTTTCAATTATTGGCCATGCACGAATATTAAGCAACAATTTTCAAATTAAAAGCACAGTCAACCCTCATGCAGCACTGAGATAGGGACTTTTTATGACTAATTTTGCTAAAAGTAAAGTGACGTACAGCTACTGATAAGTATTCTTCGAATGCATATATTTATAATATAATTTTTTTTACGAAACATATAATTTGCATGAAGACTGCAGCACATGATATAAAAAACATGGGACTTGAGCCCGTGAAGTTCATCGCGTTTACCAATGATGTTGACCACTGCACCACGGACCCATGTGTACACGATGTTTAAAATTAATATATCGACGATTTTCACCGCCGAATGGATTGAAGTTCAGAAGATTGTCAAAAATATAATTTAGTGTGTCACAAAAAAATCTAGTGTCGAAAATACAAAAAAGTAATTCAAGATTTATATGGGCACAAGCTCTAGTGAAGTGATGCACAACCTGCGGCCCGCAATGACATTTCATGTGGCCCAATATGAAAAATATTAATCACTCTTTTTTCTTCAGAACTTTTGACGGACGATGGAAGAACAATATAAAATAATAAAATTTACAATTTTATATACATTAAAAATGGGCCCAAGTGGGCGTCGAACTATCTGATAAATGATTATCTGGTCCTTTTCCCAAAAAGGTTGTGCATTAGTGCTTTAGTTAGTGCCTCTGTCTCTTGTTGATAGATTTTTAGTTAAGACAATAACGCGCGATTCACATACAAATTCGATTAAATAAAGAAAAAAAATATATCCAGATGAAAGTAAAATGTATCCTTTGACCTGTATTGTGAATGAACGTATGGGCTTGATCACGAAATATCAAAAGAAGCAGGTGAATGCAATATTAAAAATTAAAAGAATCCACGCCAAAAAGAGCAGCTGTTTGACATAATTTCATGACATTCAAAAAGAGAACCATAATTTTTACTTTCAGGTGTTCAATTAATTTCATACGTGGCCAGAGTAAATTGAAGTTACTCTCAAGTCTTGATAACAGTACTTCTCCTCAAACGATAAAGTATCGTTTCAAAACAGCTTGGTTTATAGAGGTATGCGCTACCTATCTAGTAAATCGAGTAGAACGTTGGTGTTTATGCAATTTACAGCTAAATAAATCAAATCAATGGCCAATTTATTCAAGAGTAATGCTCTGGGATTCAACTAATGCAAAGGTTAGTTGGGGAGGCGCAAAAAATATAGTAAAATCACACGCTGGGCTGTCTTGATAGTTTATTTATTGCGAACGCGCCGAGACAAGGTGCGTCTGTTTTAACTTTTGATTTATAATAATAGACACTGTTATTTAGTGTTTACAAAATGTGTTCAATCCATATCTGGTCAAATGTTGGTGTTAACGAACCAATCGACAGGCTGTAACTGATATTTTGTGCCGTGTATTAATGCTGTGATTGTTGTGCTGCATTGTATAGGTCAAATTGGATTGGATTTACATCAATGAGCTAAAAAATGTCAGAAAGATGAATGACCTCGGCTTCATTATGATTGCAATACAATTTTAAATAAAGAATACTTTACGAGTACATAGAGATTACTCGAGTAGTACTCGAAATTTATAAATAATAAAATATATCCAAATGTTATTTACTTTTAAAGAATTATATATATATTAGGTAAAACGGAAAGAAATGACATTTTTTGTTACTGTGATAAAACATTTATTTTAAAAAAAACTATACAATATTATTCTGTTAAATAATTTCCCTTGTTGTCTATTATCTTCCTCCATAAAAGAGGCAACTTTTTGATACCCTTTTCGTAAAACTCTAGTGGCTTACTGGAAAAATACGAATCCAGGTGATTTTTCACTTGGTCAGCGTTTGTAAATTTTTTGTCACCAAGTGAATGCTCCATCGACTTGAAGAGATAATAATCCGAAGGCGCTATGTCGGTGAATATGGAGGATGTGGCAGAAGTTTTAAATCAAGTTTTCTTATTTTTTGCTTAGTAATTTTTGCCGCATGAGGACTCGCATTGTCATGTTGTAAAATCCGCCTATTGTTATTGACCAAAACAGATCGTTTTTTTAATAACCCTGCTTTTAATCGTTCTAGTTGGGCACAGTATAGTTCTGCCGTAACTGTTTGACCAGATTTTAACAATTCAAAATCCCACCAAACACACAAAAAAACTTTATTTAACGTCCGAATGTTGGCCGAGGAGTAGACACAGGTACTTTATTTGTTGATAGCCATTGTTTTTTTCTCCTGGTATTACTGTAAAGGACACATTTCTCGTCCCCGGTAATTATCCTTCTGAGAAAAGGATCCGTGCCAAATCCCACCCCGCCAAACAACCCACCTACCCCCCAAAAATTGATATCGATTTTTTACAAATTTCTCGAGTACACTTCCGCGAAACTTCTGGCGTACACCTCGTAACCCCCCGACCCCCCCCATCCCCCCTACAATTGCTGGCGTAGCAACGCGCGCAGGGTACAGCTAGTAAGTATATAAATGTGTTATTATTTTTGAATAAAAATCTACATAAAGATTTAGTTTGAAGAAGCCTTTCAAACAAATACAATCAACCAGAGAAGTAATAAAATTAAAATCCCTAACCACCCTTGCGATCCCAAAAAGAGGCGCGTGGCGAGAGCTATTAGCTAGTCACCAGTCATGCCCTAGTCTTCGTATCCATTCAATCCGTACTCTCTTCGAAAAAATTAAAATTTGAGCTTTTGAGTAACAAGTAGCTCTGGTAGAAAAAACACCTTGAGATAAACTCTGTCCATATGTTCAAAGTTCGGAGCGGACACGCTTAAAAAAATGCAACATATTAAACCTTTTCTTAATTAATATAAGCTGTCGTTAAAGTTCAGTAGACCGTGTTCTTTAAACACATTGCACAACTAATAGGATGGGTTCGGCTTATTGTTTCACACAGGTTTACGGAAAGTCTTTTTTATAGCTGCATACTAAAATAATAACAATCTAGCCTCAGTAAAGAGGTCCCTGCAGTAAATGAGAAAAGAGGTAAAGTCCGATTGTAAACGGAAACAGACCATATTGTATTAAATAATCATTATTATGTTGGAGTCTGTAACCATCAATTATTTTAAATGTCGTAAAGATTTGCAAGATAGGCATATTTTAAATAGTAGTAAAATATTACGGATGCTAAATTTCTAAAGTAGTTTTTGAGTGTTGAAGCTTCTAACTATTGCAAATCTTGTGATGTAATATTTGAAGAAATAATGACGCCGTTAAAAGTTACAAATGATTTCAAAGTGAAATAAAATCAAAGGATTTTTGAATAAAATACATAGTAATTAGTTCAGCGGTGGTCCACTTGTTTGCTCGTGCGTAAGAATTTAATATTTATAAAAATACTAACGAGTACCAGGCAATGCGTTGCAATGCCACTCAAAGAAAGAAATTGTTTGTTTTAATTCTGGCTCTGAAGTGCTTTTGGAACGATTTCCGCACCCAATTTGGAGCATATGAACTGCTCACGGAGTTTATCTCAACATATATTGTTCTACGAGAACTGCTTGTTACTCAGTTGCTCAACCTCTCTTTTTCAAAGAGAGTAGGGATGGAAAGGATATTAGGACTCGGACAGAACTAGTGGTGAGCTAATCGCTCTCGCCATGCGACGCTCTTTGGGATAGGAAAGGTGGGAAGGGATTTTCAACAACACAAACACCCATGCCTTCGAACAGATTTATCGACTGAAAAAATCCGCTCGTACCGGGAATCGAAACCGGGCGGTCCGACACGCAAGCCAACGACGTTGACACCGCCCCACGGACCGGACACGCAATCTTTTTCAATGGCAAGTTTTGGATACGCACTATTTTTTGTTTTTCTGTCTGGTGCGTATAAATTTTTTAAAATAACCAATCCACGTGTTCAAATTTCACATTTCACGACAAATGATTTATCTTGACACTGATTGAACGAACTTTCTCATTGTAAAACGGCTGTTCCTTCGCGGGCGTTGGCACAACAATTCACCACAGTTTTATCGCAATCAGATGAACGGTATAGGAACGCACACGGGACAAATAAACAAACTTAATTTCATTTGACTTTTTTTTGTCCGATTTTAAAGTTATTTTAAATATATTTTTCGACCATTTAAACGTCAAAGCAATATTAACATCGCGAAGTTCACATAATGTACGTGTAAAATCCAGTGTTTCATCTGTTTATTACAATGTGACTTTGATACGGGCGGGATAATATTTCCATATTCATTCATAGCTTTTTTTGTGCGATCTATGTACCTACATGTATAGCGGATATAGATTAAAAAACCTTCGTGGGCGTCCACAAAATAAATCACAAAAGTTTTACCGCTAAAAATTCAATTATCTGTCATCATGAATCAAACAAAACCACTCAAAATATTTTCCGCAATAAAAAAGCATCACAAACACACATACATTCGATCTCAAATCGAATATAATTTCGATGTATTGATTTTCATTCGCCTACCTTCAGTAGAACAATATTACGGCATCCTACATGGGCGATTGTGTTAAATTCGAATGTTATAATATACGGGACTATTGTACCGAAACGTAAAATCACCTTTACACCTTTAATACAAAACAATGGTGTTTCGGTTAAAAATGTAAGATTTCCTACTAGAAGGATGTGGGAGAATTTATGCATGATTGTTCAACGCAACTAACATTGTTTGAAGGGTTCGGCTGCTATAGAAGTTTTTGAATAGCCTAACAATACGTAATGCTAAATAATCTTATACATAAAACCGAAACGGCGTATGTACATATGCCTGTGGGTCTGTAATTCAATTTTGCATTGTTGGTCATTAATTAAGTTGAAATATAAACGAATATGAAAGAAAATATGTTTGAATTTTTATCGGCGAAGACATTTGGTCAAAATGTAATAAATTAGTCGTCTAGTGAACTTTTCCCGGTTTGCTTTTAAAGTATTAAGTCTAAGTCTTAAGTTATTTTAAATTTTTATTATTTACGTGAAGGTTTATTATTTACGTGAAGGTATTATTTGACATTTATTTGACAGCAAATTAGATTTTTTTCCTTGAATTTGGACATTTTAATGGGCGAGAATGGGGGCTGTCATTAAATTAAATAAAGTTTGTGATTTAATTTTAACTCTATTTTGGATGTTAGATTTTGTGATATAATTATGTCGAATGATATAACATTAAATAATTATTGGTCGCTTAGTCCGAGCGACGCCGGGTAGCAATACTAGTTTATTTATATAATCAACAAAAAAGAGTTTTTCACATATTTTTGTCTTTGGAACCAATTTATCATTTATGAAAGTAATATTTTTTTATACGCGCCACTTTCTGGAAACAATGTACCGCGTAAAAAAAGGATTGGGTGTATATCATTTTTTTTAATACTGGGAAAAACAGAAGTCTCATACAGAAGCGTCAGAAAGTCGCGACGTAGTCCATAAAATTATGAAAATTATATAATTTTGCAGAGATTAGAGCTCCGTGATCGGTCAATATAAATGCAAATGATAAAATGAACGCTTTTATGATTTGAGGCTTTTATGAACACACTGTGCTTAATGGGTGAGTAGCGGAAACATTAAACTTATAAATAATGAACAGACGGTATCGACATGGTTGCCAGAATGAAAAAATCGACTTCTAATACTTTAGACAGATTCTGGGATAACAAAGGTAATTTTAATATAAATTTTTAAATAACTTTGTTTATTCAACTTATTGTGTTACTGTTTGTGACACGTGTTTCGCCTCTTTAAGAGACATTGTGGGACTAACTATCGCAAAAGGTGCATAAGTAATAAAGCAAAAGTTTCACTTTCTTTCACACTTTTCTTTATCACTTTTTATTTCGGACGACCAAAAAAGGGTAAAGAATTCACCAGTAAAACAATTATAACAGTCTGAGTAAAAGTATAGTAAGTATAGAAGAAATAATAAAATACATTTGACAAACCGTGGAGTCACCTTCGTCGACCACTTCATATTGTTATTATTTATTTAATCACTAAGATTTTAATTGATTTGATGAAGTTCTAAGATTGTCATCATTATTTACATCATTAGATCACTAAGAATATTTCTCAGTAAGATGGTTTGAGTTGTGAAAAACTATGCTTTAAATAAGTAATTTGAAACATTTTACATGCTCATTGACTCTATTGAATTTAGTCTATTGAATTAAATAGTAAAAGTATTAAATTGGGGTTATTTGAAAAAACCACGCTCAAGTTTTGAGGTTTGGCAACCCTCGATTTATACCGTCAACCGTCGGTTTTTAATGCAACCAGACACTATTGTAGATACATATTTACACTTTTATACAAAATTTCGTATAATATTGTAGTAATTTCCTAAGAATATAGAGTATCTTATTATGATAGATAATTGCGTAGCAATTTTAATTTCGTGGCGCCATATAGCGAGTGTACATCACTTTCCATTCGGGCTTCCTGCTTATTTTCCAGAGCTGTGGAGTCGGAGTCATGAAAAATAAAATATGTGGCATAACAGCTGACGGCAATGCGCCATGCATTTGACAAGTATAATAAATATATAACATTACATATAACAAAAACATTAAGAAAATTATGAAATAGAAACAGAATCGTACTAATTACATCCACAGATTTTTGATAACTTTGGCATCGTAATTATTGGGCTAAATAATAAAATAAAAAGTAAAACAAAGTTATCAAAATATATTTTTACTAAATTTGGATTTCTACAAAGTTACTGCCGAATCCATTGAAGTATCAATTCAGTAATTTAGCGCAAGTACATGCTACATTATGACGAAAGATTTAAATGAGCAATGAAGTCAATGATGTCATTTAAATTTCCACTTTTTCAGGGTGGCAGGCGAATGTTGCTGATTGTTATTATTTTATCTCGTCTATGTGTGCAAGCAAGTGTAGTAAAGGATGTGTATTTGTAAGTTAAAAATTTCCATCTATGTATAAGATCAACAATAAATGAAAATCTTACGATAAAGTAAGTTTGAAGATGATGAAGATGTTAAGGTGAAGGACGAGACACGAGGCTCGTAAGAAGACCAGTGGAACAACAAAGTGATCAATTTCTATAAAAAAATAATATTTTTTGAGTGCTTATTTTTGTGTATTTAGATCAGGATTGGTTCCACTTATCGCGGGCATTAAACTGATAATAAAGGGTATTTCAATAGGGACGTTCAAAATATGTTACTTTGTCCTGCTGAGTAGATTATTCATTGTTTAGTGGCCAAATTTGAGTCAACCAGTTTGGTAAATAATCGGCCAACACCTACTTGTACGTCATCAAAATACAATATCTGGTGAAAACATTGCTGCTGTGTGTGAAAGTGTACAGAAAAACCCAAGGCAGCTTATTTCTCGTTGTTCACAAGAACTTGGCTTTTCTGCGACTTCAACTTGGCGAATTTTGAATCGGGCCTTATGTCTGCACCCGTATAAAATCCAACTAACTGAGGAACTTCAGGTAAACGACCGCAGACAACGCCTGATTGGGTTCTGGAGCAGTTGGAAGTTTACCCAAATTTATCAAAAAAGTCAACTTTAGCGACATGGCCCATTTTATAATGAATGGATATTGGCAGACATTTGATGCTATATTCCATATTTAATGCCGTAAAATATACTTACAAATGAAATTAAAATTTAGTCGAAATCTCACAAACAACTTGTTTTATTTACATTTAAAAACTAAGCGTCCTTATAAAAAGACCCTTTACATCAATACAGAGTAGAGACTCCAATTACTCGACATCTCAACTACTCGAAGTATCGAGTAGTAACATTTTTAAATACTCGAGTAGTTTCAGATGTCCCAAAATATATATTATGAATTCAAATTTGTGTATATATTGACACCTCCTAGTATGGTAGGACATCAGCACTCTCTCGAACGATCTTTTGTTCGCCTCAGTCAATGAGTTTAAGATATCAGGATAATAAATTCATTCTTGTAATACGGGCGGCTCGCTCCCAAATGTCTCTGGAAGTGTCACTTCGAGTGCACGGTATCTCATATTAAGTGCAATAACCCATAAATAAAATTGCTTATCTCTCTTGACGCCCGACAATGCATGTGCTTCATAAAAAGTTCGTAAGGCGATAAATAATCCCTTAGCGGCGGGCGCATGTGTTAACGATTTTTGAAACGGCCATTGTTTTTTCTTTCTAAAGTAACCGTTTGTTTTCATACAGCAGTGAGAGATTGGACGGCATTGAGAATGTACGCGCCTAATACTCTCCCTAAGAATTAAATTCGAGTCAAATTCCTGATATCTTCTTCGCTATCGTAATATTTGTGTGTTATATAACGTCTGTGTAAACTATAAACAATTAAATAATGGATGCTAACCGCAACCACATAACGCTTTGAGATCGTCTTTTGTTTTAAAGAGTTCCATGTTTCTCCTACTCCGTCCCCAAAATCCCTCTGCTTGAGTGTCGGATAGGAGGCTCCTTCTCGATTTACGAGGGAGCCGAAATAAAGGTCTTCTCAATATATAGATGATAAATACATTAACTCGCGTCATCTTAAACTTGTCATTGATAAGACAATTCAGCAGGACCCAAAGCAAACCTAACAAAAGAAAATCTCGCATAGCATAGTCGAAGACGAAAAATTAAAAAAAATATCTGTCAGTAAAATCCACAAGTAAGACTCAACGCTACGCTTAAACATTTTAGAAATATTTTTTGACGTGTCAACGTCTTGTAAATCGATGGACGCCCGCTGCACGCACGAAAAAAACATGACTCATTGTCCCGTTTGTCGCGTTACGCCGAAGGCAAGCGTGCGAGCGAGAGCGCGGATAAGCGATAGAGATGCACGATCGGCTTACCGTTCGGATTGTGCTGCATCTATCTCTCTTCCACTCGATTGGTCGATGCGTCTGAGTAGAAAAGAGACAGCGGCAGCACACAACTTATACACCTACAGTACCTACACGTGATCTGTTTACAACTGTTTATAAAGTGAAGTGAAATGTTAATGTGGTTTTCATTGTTTATATTACAACAACAATTGCGGCAATAAAGGTAATTAATTCTTGCATATTAAAAATCTGATTAACGTATAACAAATATACAAAATATCGTATCCATACAAAATAATGATAATTCAATAAAAATGATTCCATTTTATTCATAAAAGTATGTAATCATTTCATCAATGTTTTCTTATGACGTTGTCACGTTAAACTATCGTCCGTAAACCGACTTTACAGACACCAATTTTTTTAAATATGTAAATAAAATTAGGAAATACACCTTCGTTTATAAGTATTGAGTACTTGATAAATGGGCGAGTATTCTCGAGTAGCGAGTATTCGATACTCAAATTGGAGTCTCTTATACAGAGTTATTAATACCAAACAGATGCTTTATTATTTTTAATCTAAAAGCCTTTCTACGTTTCGACTGTGAACAGCTAAAAAAGAAAAATACTTGATGACCAGTTTTTTGTAGATAAAACTTATTCAATAAAGACCACGGAAAAAAAATGTTGAATACGATTGTTTCAAAAATCATTTACGTACTTTTAACCTTCAATACGTACTTTTAACTGCCACAAATGAATATGGCATACCAATTCTTATGACCGTATTAAAATCAAGTACAATCGACGTTAAGCTAATTTTATAATTAACAGTGAAAAATCTTTTACAGTTGTGTGATAAAAATTGTTTTGCTGTTTGGAAACCACGTTGCTAAAAGATCGATCTATCTTGACGTGAAATGGCGGGCGTCCACGCTAAACAAATGGACTTCACCTTGCGAACAAGAAATTATTTCATACCACTAATAAATTTTAATCCCCCGACGTCATGTATGTATACTTACCATGTTTTTCATATATTATTGTGTTATATGTCACCCAACGCCCTACGGCTTACCACGAAAGGCGTCCGCACAAAAGGCCAAAAGAGTAATCTGAATGGAAATAAGTTTTATCAATAACGTAGAGAATTAAATTGGTACGATAGTACAAATGGAAATTGAAACAGCCTGATGAAATAAACAATATTGGAATCTATTAAGGGCTTTTTAATAAATTTAAAAAAAGCTTTAAATTGTCCTTGACTAGGTACAAAAATCTTTTTCTTCTCTTTCTTAATTAAATTCCAGTGTTCTTAATCGATATTCATTTTATACTTGACACCTTTTCAAACAATACAGTTATTGTATTGGAGCCAACTGTTTATATGAAGAATTATAAATGTAGAATAATCAAAAGCTTTCTTTAACATGACATATGTAATTTATATTCTGTAGCCTTTCCAATTTACCGGTTATAAACAAGGTGAGAAATACAAAATATTTAGAATGATGTGCTAAAAACAAGTTGAGTTTAATTTTTAGATTAAACAGTTTAAACCCCTATCCGCTCCAAATTTGGAGCACAAGACCTCTAAATGGAGGTATTTATGTTTCTCAGACTCACAACCTCTTTTCTGTTCGATGAGAGTAGCGATAGAAAGGATAATGCTGAAAGAGGACTATTGGTTAGCTAGTCACTCGTTATATGCCCCCCGCTTATAGGATCAGATGGGTGGGAAGGAATTTTTAGATAACACAAACACGCATGCGTTTGAACAGAATCAATAAATCAACTAAAAAATGCTGGGACTCGAATCCGTGAAGTCCATCACGGAAGACAACGACGCTTACCACTGCACTAGGGACCTGTAAATAAACATGTAAAAATAGTTGAGTTATTAAATATTTTTTTTAATAAAAGAAAATATGAACACGTTATATCGATAAGTTTCAAGATCCATGCTAGTAAAGTTACAAAGTGTTGTGAATAATTATGCTATTCATTAAATTGGCATTTACTTAGTAGAACTCCATTAAATCATGCTGTAAAATAACCTATGTATATGTAATATAATATCGGTAGGACTAAAATACATTGCTATTTTTTTCACCGTTAATATTATGTTCATTCAATTTGATATTCTACACTATTCCAATGTTTTAGCACGATTTAAACTATACTTTTCTCGTCAAAATCGATTACTAATAGTTTTTATAAATCAACTAGTATTGCTACCCGGCGTCGCTCGGACTAAGCGACCAATAATTATTTAATGTTATATCATTCGACATAATTATATCACAAAATCTAACATCCAAAATAGAGTTAAAATAAAATCACAAACTTTATTTAATTTGATGACAGCCCCATTCTCGCCCATTAAAATGTCCAAATTCATAGAAAAAATCTAATTTGCTGTCAAAGAAATGTCAAATAATACCTTCACGTAAATAATAAACATTATTATTAATAATAAATGCCGGGAAAAGTTCAGTAGAAGACTAATTTATTACATTTTGACTAAATGTCTTCGCCGATAAAAATTCAAACATATTTTCTTTCATATTCGTTTTTATGGCATCTTGCAACAACAATGCAAAAGGGAATTACAGACATACATACATACATACGCCGTTTCGGTTTTATATATAAGATAATTTGAACAAGCATTCAGAGTATAAAATTGAAGTCATAAAAACTTTAAAAGCTCATTAATAATACATAACGGCGTGAAAATCCTCACGGATGCCACTGCTCCTATCGAAGATATAAGACGTGGTATATCTAATATAAATTTATTCTAAAAACATACACACTGTACAGCGAGGTGTGAAATCCAAATGAAACAATAAATTACTAACTGTCTGCAGGAATATTTTTTTCACAAATTGGTTAAATAGAAACATTTATTTTATTTATTTGTGTGTAGTCAAAAACGTCAAAACACATTATTTTACTAGTGTACAATTCAATCGCCTCATTGGTTATTTGCTGAGCCTTATAATAATAAATCTCCGATTTTATTTGATGCAGTAATATTTTAAAACCCCTTTAATGACCCATTAACTTTTGTACAAAAGCAACATTTCTAAACAAGATTTTTAAACACTATTTCCAGTTGTTTGTTGTTATTTGTAGGTATATCTCTAAATAAAATCATGACATGAACGTTTGCTTGTTTGTCCCGTATGCGTTGTGATAAAACTTTGGTGATTTGTTGTGCGGACGCCTGCAAAGGTGTTTTCCTACGCCTTAAAAAAAACTAAAAAACAAGATTTGCCAGGCATTCGTTTTCATACTGAAAGTTGTTATGCCTATCATTCTTCTCCCGCCAGGATTTTGAAGTTACTATTTTAAATGGAAACATTAAAATAGAAGATGTACTGTTGCCACGCATCCCAAAGATTCCGACAGATATGCCATTCTTTTCAAAACGATTGCAGTTTGGATTAAATTTAAAAAAAACCATGCTTCTCACATGGACAGCTCTATGTGGTCTGCTCTCGCGCTGGAAACCCTTCTGATTTATTTGTATACGCACAAGAAAGAATTTTTTTTTATTGTGGATTCAAAAGCACTTCAATAAACAAAATTAAAACAGAAACTCTTTTAATCTTTGAGTGGCATTGCAACGCATGCCGGGTACTCGCTAGTATTGGAATAAAATCACTAACAAAATGTTACGCTGTTGTTTGTTAGCCTTTGGCTGGAATCATTTGTATCACAAAAAGTATACCGGTGTGGTAGATAATGTTTTCCGTGTGAAATCCTTCTTACATCGTATCTCTATTCGTGGTTGTATTGGAGTGTGTTCGAAATAATTCGCGAGATTAGAGTCCGGTCGAGTCAGGTCCGCCTATGAATGAACCGAACCCGGTTTTGTTTACGAACGCGATGTAACTGATATCTTCAATGAAGGTGGTGCAATTTATCAGCAACAAGTCACTTCATACAAGCCCGAGTCGAATTCGAAATAGTGTGCAAAAATAGTTTATCTTGTAAGAGAGATAGCAAAATTCAGCAAACATTGTAATTTACATTGGTTAACGTTGGGAGGATAACACTGTTTTTTTTTATTTTTGAGGATTTCGACATAGTATTTTTGCCTTTCGGAATCTTCAGTGCATGAGTGGATTTGAAATTAAGCCTGGGTCATTAACGACAAAACTCATAGAAATGTACACAATTCAAACGATTCCAATTTCAATAGTTTTTCAAAGATTTCCGCTCTAAATAATATAATATCACCCCTTCCAAGTCATAGTGGTGAAAAATCGCTTCTTTTGAGAAGAGCAATAAAAGTGAAAAAATATTTTGTCAATTGGAACAATTTTGTTTCTTTACTACCTACTTCTTTCCATGTACTGGAGTTGTTTTTTGGAGAACATCCTTTTGGTAGTTTGTGCATATTTTTTTTTGTGAACCAAACCTCATATTTAAGTCAGAATCACCAAAATTTTCCTAATACCCTTTTGGCTTGGTATATGAACAATATATTAAGCATCTTAACAGAACTAATTTGAATAGGACAGCTTGTTATTTAGTCATTCGACCTTGATTTATCGGAGAGGGAAATGATAGAAAAATGACGCTAGGAAAATACTTGTAGTTAGTAATTTACTCTTGTTTTAAGTATGCATATGTAAAGAGAATCAAGTTTCTTTGAGGAATGCTTTCATTTCACTCTCTTGAAGCTCGACGATTAATTTCAATATTAAAACATTTTTCTCTTCTTCTTCGGGGCCAAGTTGATAACCCTGACATCCTTGAAAATTTAAGTTTGCATGCTCCCAGCTTTTATCTACGTGGTCGTAACAAAGACAAATCAATTTTCTTTATCAAAACTTATTTGTCACGTAGGTCTTTTGAATCTCCAGTTGCAAGGGAGGGCTATTCGGCTGATAGATGCGCTGCCTGTTGATGTGGACATCTTCGGCAGTTTCTTATTTTTGTGTAATATGTTAATTTGTCAAATGCATGGCGCATTGGCGCTTGCTGTAATGCCATGTATTTTATATAGTTTTCATTCCAGAAATCCACCATTGTAAACACATTCGATTCGATTGTAAGTTTGTGAAATTTCATTTTAGTATAAACATTTAAAATAAGTTTGATTATTCCAAGTATTGTGTTACTAATTGTGATACGTGGTTCGCCTCTTTCAGAGTAATCTTAAGACTTATTTGCAAACTTTGCGATAGTAAGTCCGAAGATGCCCCTGAAAGAGGGTCACAATTAGAAACACAATACGTGGAATAATCAAAGTTATTTTATATTATTGTGAACACAAATGAAATACTCGAATAACAAAATCAATTTACGATATTGTTCGTTTGGGGATTTTTAAATGTGTATTTTTTATATAATTTAAAATAAAGTGAAAAAAACTTATCATTGAATTAATTAAATTGTGTAATTGAACAGTTTTTGAAAAGTGTAAACAACGAATGAATTGACCACACATATATTTGTATTTGTTTTGCTTTATCTCAAATTATCCATCAATGAATATTATATTACTTACTCAAAGAAATAGATTATTTTTAAACAAAAAGCCGAATTCTTAAAACATCGCAATTTAAATAGGTATCCACCCACAGTCAGGCATATTGTGAAATTTAATAGTCCAGTTTCCATAATTCTATCGGTGCATTATACATTCTGTTCCATCATAGCCGTAATAGGCATTATCAAGATGATGATAAACGATCTTTAAATTACAGCCGGGATAATTGATTTGCCCGTAAAATGGTCTCGCTATTAGGCGGAAGTATCCAGCGGACGCGCCGGCCGGAGGGTAACAATTTGTCTTCAAAGAAGTCGTACTTCTTCTAGGGTAGTGTCAAGTAGGATGGCCAGCATAACCCAAAGGCGAGAATTCCATCTGTCAAATGGTGAGCGTCGCCGCCATATTGGCCATTCTCCACCGCGAACATAGCTGCAAGCCGTTTTTTATGATCTTGGAAATTCGAATGATGTGCTAGCTTCAGAAAGACAATTTCCATTTGCAAAAGATATTTTATTTGCTTTTTATAAATTTAAAAAAAAAAAAATATTACTTAAATATTTTTTGTACTTATTCCACATTAGATTTATTGGGATCAGGGCCGGTGTCACTCATCACGGGAATTTTCAAATGATAATAAATATCAAAATACAGCGTTGTTCATGCTTACTAAGCATTTGTAATAATAAAGTTGTATTTTTGTATATCTTGTCAGTTGATAATGCTCGCGATGAGTGAAACCAGTTCTGATCCTTATAAATCTAATATACACGAATGTACTTGAAGAGTCTTGAATAAGTACAAAATTCAAACGACTTAAATTTGGTATTGAAATTCCAGCAAGCAATTACAGTCGAAATTCTCAATTGAATAAAATAAATCCGAAAATGGTACCATGCATATTTTATTAGGCAGAGCAATATTCCTTACTAATATTTTTAGCTAGGGTATAAAAATGGTATAATGACAGTGACATTCGGGATCTTTTTTGGATGGTTTTGTGCGGGATTAAAAAAAAGACTTATACTTATTCTTTAAAAACTTTTAAGGATTCTGCGGTAACTTCATGGAAATTCATTTTAGAAAATGAATGCGGAAAAATCTGTTATTTCACTGGCGACTATGTGCCACAAACATCATCTCTTTGAGAAACATCTTCAGACTTATTATATATTGTTTAACCCATGCAGTCCTCAATATACAAAAATACGTCCAAGATTGAGAATAAAAATTCACGTTAATATTATTAAGTTGGTATGTTGATTTTTTATGCTTTGAGCTATACGCACAATAGAATACCGACTTCTGCTGCTACCTCGATTTGAATTTCAATAAGTATCTGCGTTCAAATGTCGCGAGCGCCGCTGATATCGGCTTTTCAAATATGGAACGTGATTTTATTTCCTTACGCGGATATTTTATCTGTCAGAGAATCGCTGCCATTTTGTATTGTTGTTTTTTTTGCGTCGGCCACATAAAGGGGAATTTCATAAAGTAGTGCCCACAGTCCATAATAAAGGAAATAGATACATAGAAATGTGTCACATTAAATAGATAAATGTTTTAATAATGCCATGATTCAATGCATAGTAAAAATATCGATCTAGAATAACTTTGACATCAGCAATTGAAAAAAATTACCCAGTATTCAAAGTATTATTGCATTAAATTTGATGGACATTAAGAAATGTGTTATAGTTATACTGTACTATAATATTGTTTTAATATTTCTCGTTTTTTCCAAAAAGAAGCATAGTTACTGATAATTTATATTGATATTGTTTAACTTAAAAAGCAAATTTATTTATAGATTTAATTTGAATTTACTTAGTAGAACTCCATTATAGCTCGGTGGAAAAAGCAAATGTATTTTAGTCCTACATAAATTATATTATATATGGTAGATAGCTATTTCGACTTACAACTCGTCAGAACTATCTGTTATGGGTTATATCTCTACAGCCCTAGTGCTGATGATGGCGTTAGCCGAAAAGCTATCAATCAAATATAATATAATTTCTGTAGGAATAAAATACATGGCTATTTTTTCACTGTGTCAAATTGATTTAAGAATTTCGACTGAAGGTGTTTGATGGAATTTCTATATCAAATTTGAGTCGTTTGAATTTTGTACTTTTCCATGAGTTTTGTCGCTAGCAACATTATCTCCGGGTTTCGGGGTTTCGTCTTTCGGTATCTTCATGCATTTAAAGTGCACGGATGTACTTCAACTGACAGTCAGTCAACAAAGTACATGTCAAATGAACTGTCTGAATGTCATGTGAACTGACAGACAAGTACATCGGTGTATTTGAAATGCCTGAAGATGGCGAAAGAAAAAACCCGGGTCGTTAGCGACACATCTCATGGAAAAGTACTAAATTCAAACGATTCAATTTTTTTTAAAACTTATTTGTTGGAAATTTTTATATTACTACGCAGGTTTTCAGTAACCAATTATTTACGAAAGTTTAGGACTAAGAGGTATGACTGAGAATATTTTATCACACGCATTACTTATATATATTGGCGTTATAAATTCCATACTATCGCGCAATTAATCAAACCATTGCAAATATATTTAGCGAGACATCTTAAAGCCGACATTATGGAGGCCGGCAATTTATGCTCGCCATAAATTATCCTCAAATGATAATACTTGTGGTCCGTGGACTGCTGGGGTCTCACAGAGCTTTGTCCCGGTACGCGAGACACGCTGCAACAATGGAATGAGCTGGATTTACGGGGCGGAGTACCGCGAGATGAAATTCACACCCCGAGGTCCGTTTGACCTCACAACGTATTCACGAGTCGCTGGCATTTGAGTGGTTATCTCCGTAGTAATCGATTTGATAGCTTATACTTATTTATTAATCGAAAATATATTCATAAAATTCAATAAAATCTTCACGTTTGATACGCTGAGATTATTTAACAGTTCGACAGCTTACTTTGAAAAGGTTCTATCTGCTCTTGACACTGTTTTGAGATATAAGCGTTTGAAGTTTCGATTGATTAAAATTCACTTGTAACACTGAGCAAGTAAAAATGACAAAATCAAATGACTCATTTTAAGCATATTTTTTCATAATTCTTGCTGAGAAATAATGATCCTAAAGATCTAACGATGGAATGAATGATGACAGTCTTACAACTTTGTCAAAAAATTTTTGTAAAAAAATTGTGCAAATGCAGTGAAACTCTGTTATCTCAGTTATTAAGCCATAGATAATTCTGAAATTCATATATCAGGAGGTAGTTTTCAAAAGTGGTCAAATCCATTTGTTGAAAAACTGAGAATGTAAGATATTTTCATTACTTTTTCCTCATAAATTTGTGTTTACTACCAATATTTAAAAAATATGTTTTAAATTAAAGAATTACCGATAATGTGTAAAAATTCAAACATTTCCATGTGAATAAAAAAGGTCTCAAAAGTTGAATTTAAAAAAATATTTTGGAATTGACCAGGTTTAAAAATAACCTCCATATATATGAGAGAATGTTAGTTAGATTTTGTGATATAATTATGTCGAATGATATAACATTAAATAATTATTGGTCGATTAGTCCGAGCGACGTCGGGTAGCAATACTAGTAATTTATAAATGCCACAAGTGGACAATGAATGACTTATATGGTTTTTTTAAATTTAGTATTCGGCATTAAATCTTGAGTGTCAAATAGATTGTAATGTAACAAAATCGTTCATGTTTAATATCGAGGAGAAAATGAGTAAAACGGGACCGCTGATGAATGAACCGCGTATAAAATTTGAAATATTGTTCGACTGAAAATATTTCAAATCAAGAGCTCTTCAAGAGCTCTTGTTGAATAGTATAATTTAAGAATATTGTTTTTTCTTTAATATTGCTTTATTTGGTTACAGTAAACCAAACCCCACCCCCGATATCAGATGAGTTTTGAGGTGGACGTAAGCGTGTTTCTGTACAATGTTTCATATTATACTGCCTTTCGAAGTGAGAGGCAATAAGTGACTTTGTCAAAGTTTTGAGAAAAATGACATGATACCAAAAAGTATTTATAAAAAATCGGTTGAAACGAAATCGAACCTATTTTAAGAAAAAATAAGCAGTAAGGTTTTGCATTGACTACCTCTTTGCTACGAAAAATAGAGTTGCTGCCTTTTTGCCAAGACTTTTTTAGGCTTTTACGAGATGTAGATTTATTCACAAAGGTTTTGAGAGAATTTTGGGATTATTACTGCGAAAAAACTGAGCTCCATATATACATATGTTACAGTGAAACTGTATTCTCAGTGAAAATTTATTCTTCTCCAAGCTGTCATTGAAATTAAATTTGACCGCCCTATCTTCAGCCTTATGTTTGTCTGTGTTTTTCTGCGGTTCTCTTTTTATGAAAGGGACTACTTGCTGATTTAGTTTCATTGAAGCAAACCAAAATTTTAGGCCGGCAAATCATCGACTTGAGCCAATAATTTCAATGATCGTCAAAAAAATCAATAACTTGATACATTTTCACTGAGATTACAGTTTCACTGTAACATATATATGCAGCTATCAAAAATATTCAAACTCAATTTCGTAATTTTGGCGAGTAACTAAAATTCTTCTTTGGAAGGGCAGTATATGACAAAGTTTACCATTACAATATATCACTTTTAAGGTGTTCACTGTCAATACTTGGTGGAAAGGCATTATTATAAAAATAATAACACATTTTAAGTACTTTTTCCACAAGAGATTTATTTCATCAGGGCCACATTTTATTTTTAGTCTATTTTTCTTGTAATTTGCTTTAATTTATTTGCTTAGTTGATTTACCAATTGTTTGTCATACCTTGTTTTCATACTTAACTTTTGCATAAATACCACTGTTTTATTGTATTCCTTATCAGTTGATAATGCTCGCCATGAGCGAAACCGGTCCTGATGAAATAAATCTCATGTGGGAAAAGTACTAAAAATGTGTTATTATTTTTAACATTACAATATAGATATTGTTAAATAACTTACAACTGTATTTGTTTTTGTGTCTCATCAAGAAATTCCATCAAAGTAACATGAACTATAACATTTTTTCATCGAGATAGTATCTTCCGGTCAGAGCTGCAATTAAAATTTTAAATGCAATCGACAAGCGCATTGCATTCACTGCAAAAATAACAAAATATACAGCCATTACCAAGCTTGGATTAAAATACCGCTCGGTGCGGCAACGCTGCAATAAAAATTAATTTACTAAACGTGTAGAAATCTTTTATGTATCAAGTAACATTATATTTTATTATTTCATTACGACGTAGATAGAGTAGCGCACCGTTTTACGCGAGACTATTTTACGAAAATGAAGGCTTAAAAGTTAACAGTTGTGTAAGTGCGGTTTTACATTAAATTATTGAATTTATTGACTTCTTAATCTCAATACAAATGTAATTCAACACCCGCTCTAAAAAATATACAACACACTCTTTGTATATTTTTTTATTGACTTACGTGATTTCGGACATAAACGATTTCGGACATACGTGATTTCAGACATACGCGATTTACGACTTACGTGATTTTGGACTAACGTGACTTTGGACTTACGACTAACTTGCTTTAACTGAGCTGATAACCAAACACTTACTGCCATCCATGGACTCCGCCTTGCAACTATAGTGAAAATATTTTAAAAAAAATATTTCTCCCTCCAAATGCAATCTTTATTATTCAATTGATCAAGGTTTAATTCATATATTTGAAAAGTATTACCTGCGAAATACATTAAAGAAAGCTGTTAGATCTTTTTGATGAGACATAACGGAAAATTGTAATCGAATTTTGGAACGTGTACAAGATTTTTAAAACTGTTAAAAATATTGGTAATGTCTAGAGTGATATTTCATTACAAAAAAGACAAATAAACATACGTATGTAGATATTTTTTTGATTAATTGCGGAAGTCGAGTACTAACTGTACAGTTTTCGTGTATTTCATGAAATTAAAACCAATTTATGCTTAAGTGATTTTAATGCAGTGTAGCTAGGATACACTGCCACAAAGCAATGACGAAGGTAGCTGGTTTTATCAATCACCAAAATATGCAATGTTGGAATCACTCTTCTGATTTCATACCAACTACAAAAAAATCGACCACCTCTCCAGATTTACCACTACAGATATACTTATTTCCCCATCGATAACGTTATGAAACACGGCCATTAATCATTAAGTGTATGTACACATCGGGTGGTGGTGGAAAAGAAATTATTAAATTAAAAACAAAAGATATACTTATTTTGTTTTATTGTGTTCTTACTCAATTATATTTGTCGAATACATGGTGCATTGGCGTCAGCTGTAATGAGCATTTAATATTTAAAATAAGAAAGAAATTATTTGTGCTACTGGTCACAGTAAAAAAATCTATACTTTCATAAAAAAATATGAGCTTTAATTTTATAATAATTTTATTAATTAATTGCCTTGCAACCGATGCGTTGAGTACAGTGTGTGAAAAAATAATCGCTTATGTCTTGACTGTGATGACGATTCATTATTCTTTGGACATTGAATTAAAACTGGTCCATGGGAAATTCATATGAGCGCTTATTACAGGCACAGAAGTCGCATTGCAGGTTACTTACTGCACCTATTATCTATAAAGGTATTCGGTATTTAGTTCCTCGGCCGAGCTGTGATAATTTCTAATTAAGTTGTCTTACACCTGATTGCACCTGAGTATGGAGAGTCGTTGTCTTGTACCTATCTAATAGACGATGACCCTGTTCATAAAGTACGGACTTCACTGCAAAAGGTGGTCGATTTATCTTGAATTCACACTCAATATTATTAACTTTGATAATATCCACATGAATAATTTACAAGACACAAGGCACCTATTTTTGTGCGATTTTTAAGTTATGCGGTGTTTTTAATGCATTTTTTTAAATATATTTTTGAGACTATATAACAGGCAGTGACGGTGGTGACGGGGTGTTGGGGGGTGCAAAAGGAAGATTCGACTATTTTTCCGTACTACGGAAGAGAAACAGTTGGTATTGCGAACATCTGAATTGAAAGTCCATGCTATAGAAGTGTTTTTAAAATCCAATAAATAGGAAAGAACTCTTGCAAAAACGGTTGAATCTTCCTTTGCACCCCCCAACACCCCGTCGCCAGCCGTCACTGATAACAGGGGTAGCCAAAGCATCGATCGCGTAGCTATACCAAATCACCCGCCTGTCTGGTATATAATAAAATTATTCTTTTTATTTTAAACAAATAATAAACTTATGTGACTGTCTCTATCTGTATAATATTAGTATTTGTGTAGTTTGTGGCTGCATTTTTGCTCCTGTAAATTAAAACAACTCGATTTCATACTTTTCGATCCGTGGCGCAGTGGCAACGGCTTTGACTTGCGTGTCGGACCGCCCGGGTTCGATTCCCGGTACGAGTGGATATTTTTTCAGTCGATCAATCTGTTCAAAGGCATGGGTGTTTGTGTTGTTGAAAATCCCTTCCCACCTTCCCGATTCCGAAGAGCGACGCATAGTGACAGCGATTAGCTGATCACTAGTCCTGTCCTAGTCCTCGTATCCTTTCCATCCCTACTCTCTTCGATAAAGAGAGGTTGAGCAACTGAGTAACAAGCAGTTCTCGTAGAAAAACATATGTTGAGATAAACTCCGTGAGGAGGCCATATGCTCCAAGTTGGGAGCGGACAAGGTTAAAAAAAATAAAAAAATTCTTTAGGAACTTCTATTATAATAAATTTAAAAATTAAAGACGAAACATTTCAAAAAAAATCCTAAGCCTTACATTCATTTCATTTAATGTGCTTATTTTTCATAAATCTTTACAAACATTCTGTCCCGTGACCATATATCCATAATTTACCAGAATTTTCAGTTTAAAGATTAAATTAGGTAATACATCCATCACCACTTGTCAGTTGTTTTATATACACTCATAATAGCAGTTATTACAAACTTTCATTCTATAATGATTGTACGTTTTCACGGATAGTAGAGAAATTACGGAGAATGGCTGTTAGCCTTTCATTTAAAGTAGTGATGATAATGCTTAAACGGGGAGGAGGATCAGTGAAAACATTGTCTACGTAAAATAATGTGGAAATATATTAACAGTCTATTATTCAATAATCTTTACATTCGAGGCTATGGGGAGGTCTTATGAAATATGGATCAAATGATACAAAGAAAATGATGATGATGAATAATTCATGAAGAATCATGATTTAAGATCACGACAGAAAATGCTATCCGTCATACCAGGGATGGCCAACTTGTTTGGCAACAGAATCGATATCAATAAATTTTATCCCAATGATAACAATTAACGGTAATTTTAAGTCTACATAAGTGTAAAGTCCGTGATCGAATTTTAGCGTCGTTGGTTTCGGTTGCAAAGCTCACAGGTTCGGATCCCAGTCTGGGAATCTTTATTTTTGTAGCAAAAATACTGATTTCTGTTCGAAGACATGGTTGCTTGTGGTATCTCAAATTGATTCCCACACCCATCCGATCCTTTAGGCGAGACGTAGCGACAGTGATTAGCTAACCACTAGTCCTATTATTTCGATATCTACTCTCGTAGAATGGGAGACGTAGAGCAACTGAGTAATACGCAGTTAATAAGCAGCAGGTAAGAAAAACTTTTTCGGGATAAAATCTATTCGGAGTCTATATACTCCACACTGGGAGAGGACGTGATAAAAATGCAGTATGTGTATGCCTTGTTTTTTGTGTAGTCTATAATAGATAAGATTCGCTCGGGCTTGAATCCCAGTTAGGGCAGTTTTATTCTTCAATAGAATTATTGATTTCCGTTTAGAGATATAGAAGAGTTGTATATGATATCCCCCCACACCCAACCGATCTTACGAGCGGGGGACGCAAGAAAGCGATTGACTTACAACTAGTCCTATCCCTAAGTAAGCTGAGTAGCTTCCCTTAGTAAATGTAAATATCCCAGATAAAAAAGAAGTTCTCGCATAAAGCTTCTGCTGAGATAAACTCCGTTACGATTTCATATGTGCCACATTGGGAGCGGACATGGTGTCAAAAACTAAGAGTTAAAAAATGTAAGTAAATAATATGCTGTTTTAATGGAGTTGTACCAAGTAAATGGCAATGCAATTAATGATTTATATCCAGTCGTCAATGTGATAATTTTTCCTCTTAATAAATTCCGTTGCTTATTTTTTAATTGATCCGAACGTCGAAAAGCTGTTTTGGAATTTTACGCCGATAATGCAGAGTGCGTATATTTAAAATTCCATTTTTAAGTGAAGCGTTTGACAGTCCACCTGCGCGATATTTCCCTTACATTCTACTTTGTAACATTTTTTCTTATCTCTTTATACATTTAATTTAAGTTAAAAATACATAATTACAAAATAACAGCACTTAACACTTAAAATAAATGAAAATTTACTTACTAGACGTTATAATTTAATATAAATGCACACACTTGATTTGTAATACTTGTATATTTCAAAAAAATACCGTAAATTCTTTAATTTAAATTCAATAGCTCGCTCGCATCGATCGAAACAAAAATACGTTTGAATCAAATAATCCATATCATTGTTTTTTAGATGATAAGTTTTTATATGACAAATGTGAAATCAATATCGCTTAATGGCATTTTCAGGTGTAATAACAAGGGTTGTAGAGTGGGAGTCGGAGTCGGGGAGTCGTGGCTATTTAGCGGTGGTCGGAGTCGGAATCGTCGCGGTGTTTTGGCCGGAATTGTTAAATTTATGTATATAACATGTCAAATTTGACTATTGGCCGGATTTGTTGGTTGATAAATGACAAAATTAAATTTTTGATACAAGTAGGAAAGGTGAACGAAATAAGCGCACGAAAACAATTTTTTTTGTCGTGCTTTTTCGAAGGCAAGCTCCACAGCCCTTGTAATAACAATTAAAAGAGTTTTATCTCTTAAAATAAAAAAGCGGGCACAGTTTAAATGGTGCATGTTAATCTTACTGTATATATTTCCAATTCATAAAATTCACTTTGAACTATTGTTATTAGCCTGAAACTTTTATAGAATGAATGATTGATGAAATTTGAATGATTATCGTATCGTAAAATACACAAAAAATTGTATTTTAAATAAGTATAAATATAAATTATTGTTTTTTTCTTTCAGTAGATCGTTCAATGTACACTTGAATAGAAATCGAATTCATACATGATTTATAAATCGATCTCGATTAGTTCCGTTCCATGTTCAATATGTCAATGGCAGATCAGTCTGTTAACTTTTAAATCGGCTGATGATGCAGTCTGAAGTGAGTTTCAAAAATATAGCCAATTAATGTCAATCTCGGAGACGCAATTATTTATTTATCCAAGATGGCCGCTGCGAGAGAGAAAAAATCTGATACTGACCGTGTGATAGTTTATGTGAAAACATCACTCGGCGATTTTCTTTTATAAATAATTGCTCCACATATTTGGAATAAAAGTTTAGAAATTGTATATATACGTTATACAAGCGTATAACATTAAATTCTCAGCGATTTTAGATTTCTCTAGGAATTTTTAATGTTTCTATTGATTTATTGTGAACGCCATTACTATTTTCTTTGATGTTAACCTTCATCAAGACAGCAGTACGCTATTTATGAATATTTTGTAATTATTTTTAATTGATCACTTGCTCTTAACTTTTTATATATGTCATGAGGTAGTTTTTAAATTTAGTCAAATCCATTTGATAAAAAACTGAGAAAGTGAGACATTTTCATCTTTACAAGCAATATTTTAATTTTTTTTTTAAATTAAAGGATTACAGATAATGAGTAAAAATGCAAGCTTTTCCGTGTGAAGAAAAAAAGTCTCAAATGTTTAATCTAAAATAATTTTGGAATTGACCAGTTTTGAAAATTACCTCCTGATGTATAAAATATGGACAAGTCTAAATAGAGCACTTGTATAAAAGCTGGTTATTAACCAGTCATTCAACCTCTCTTGTAGGAAATGAAGAAATTAGGGTAGTTCTACTGTTATGCTAATTGATCTTTCTTTGATTACATTTTTCAATATCAGATTTCAAAAATTTCTTTGGATACAAATACATACGCATGAGGAGATACAACAACCTATGACCTCAATCTATAGATTTCAAATTAAATGAGCATTGACCGCACAGCTGTAGACCTGGTAAATCACTCGTTGTTTAGGCTTTATAGGATTTTGACTGAAGGTCCTTGATGTAATTTTGATATCAAATTTGAATCGTGTGAACCCTGGTCACTAGCGACAAAGCTCATGGAAAAGAAGAAAATTCCAACAATCTAAATTTTATAGGAAATCTTTAAAACCTTTCTATTGTAAAAAAGATAAAGGAGAAGATTGATAAGAATTATGAAATAATATGTTGGCGACAGAAAGTACATTCGGATTGAGGAGGATGAGGAATCAAGGATTCGAGAAACTGCAACCCAGTTGTGTATTAGTAAATAAATAGGTACCAGGTCGGTTATTGATTTCTTCCCTATTTTTTTTTTATTAGGCAATCAATATAAATAAACACGCATTTTTTAAAAAAAACTCTACTCATTGAATATAGTATGTATTGATACCGCATGATGTTGTAGGGTATCAGAACTCTCTCGGACGATCTTATTATCACCTCGATCAATGGTAATAAGACCAAACTATTAAATATCGCAAATAAATTCATTAAAATGTTATTAAAATTTGAAAAACCGACATGCGAACGCATCCCTGCACAGCGAACGCATCCCCGGACAGCGAACGCATCCACGCTGTTCTGTTCGCCTAAAAAAAAAAATAGATCACAGCGACTTTGATTTTCAAAGTCGGTCTTCATTCATTCTTAATTCAGCCCTAATTCAAGTCGTTACCGTTTAAGCCGATAGCCGTATCGCTCTCCTGTTTCGGACAGGAGGAAGTCGCAATAATCGTTTGGTCTTACGCAATATAAATATCTGTGGTTTATAAACAATGTAATTTAATTTTGTGTAGAATAAACTACCCGACTCTAAGATAGAGTTTCGGCAAAGAGAATACCGATTGGAATCAATACAGAGATACCTTTCCTCCCATCCTATCCCTAAGTTCCGTCTCCGAACGCCGTGGAAGGATGCTGTCTGACGCCAGTCAGATGGAGAAGGAACCCTGGTCGTCTCATTATGTTCTTAAAAATTAAGTTACAAGTCAAAAAGGTGGTAGGGCTCATTTTCTCTTTTAGCACTTTTAACTGAGGCCCACAACTTAAATACATATAAAACTCTCTTCTGTTGAATAACAACATTAATACTTATGTTTGAAGTGTTATAGGGAATGTTGTCTTTGTTAAAGGGAATGCTGTAGTTAAAATTTTCGAAGACAGTTATAATGCGAAAATATAATAGAATGGCTTATTGCTTTTCTTTAGCTTTTTCAGGTAATGATATAGTGCGGCTATCACGTTTATTTATTGTATAATATATGCTCATTTGATGTAGGTATATGACACTCAGTAGCGTGCGCAGTATTTTACGAGGGGGCTGACAGTTCAAACATCGGGGCTAATATCGGAGGTGTACAACAGTTGGATAACCTATCATTATGAGTCGGCATGTATGCTTATTTTCAAACCATATTTTTCTTTCATTATTTATATATTTTTATTATTGAACGAAAAGATATTTGCTGTATTTATTTAACTGCATAGTTCTTATAGGCGTTATACCTTATTATTTCCTACGTTTATATCGGGATAGCGGGGTTCTTTCAGATAATATATTATTAGTATGATTATCTTTCAAAGCGACGCCATTTTACTTAAAAGCATGGCTTAAGTAATCATTTTTTTGCCATGCTTCTCTATCAGCATGTCTGAGTAACTTGTGTTATGATACGATACATAAAAGGTGGCGCTAGTATCAACAATTTTAAATTTAGAAATATCAACTTGATATAAATATAAAATACTTTTTTTTAATTAATGCTCGATCTTTTTAATATAAAGTATCTTACAGTTATAATAACAAACTAATTTTAATGTTTGTAAATTAAATAGTGTATTAATTATAGGGAGGTTCTTTGGATAGTACTAGAGACTCCAAAACTCGACTTCTCAACTACTCGAGTATCGAGTAGTAAAATTTCAAATTACTCGAGTACTCGAGTATACTCGAGTAGTTTCAGATGGACCAAAATATATATTTTTAATTAGAATTTGTGTATATTTATAAATGAAAAATAATTAAAGAAACTAATACATTTATTTCCATTTATGCAAGATATATTTCAACAGAGAATTAAGCGACTCAAATTTCAAATTGGTTTGATGTTTTTCTTTATAATTCTCGCAGTAGAAAAAACTTCGACGATTATTACTAAAACGAGTATTACTCGAGTATTTTTCAAAATACTCGAGTATCGAGTACTCGAAAAATGGACGAGTATACTCGAGTATCGAGTACTCGATACTCGAATTGGAGTCTCTAGATAGTACTCATGGTCACGGACATCAGGACGCTAAGTACGTTCTTTGAAACTACCCCGAAATTAATTTCGAGCGGGTTGAGCTTTTTGCAATGGTCCGTCCTCATACAGGCCCGATTGGGCACGCTGACGTGATCTCGACCTTGGCTTTGAGGCATTCCATAAATTTGTATACAGAACACTAATTATTGCTAAAACTAAGTGGCTGAACAAGTCACTTGTATATTTTTTTCCCTTTCTATTTTTCTTTTCTTCAAGCATCAATGTGCATGGTTGCGAGATCATACCCGCCCGTGCAGTTTTTTGTTTTGGGCCAAGAAACTGAGGAGTAAATTCGTTTCTTTTTGTATGTATATCACATAGCGTTGTCTGCTCCGAATATGAGGCATATGGAGTTTATCTGAACTGAAGTTTCCAATGAGTACTGATTATTACTTAATTGATCAACCTATTTTTTTAAAATAGAACAAGGATTTTAAAGGATAGGAACAATGGTAAGTTAACCGCCATCGCATCGTCCAGTTTTTAGGATCAGATGGGTGTGGGCTAGAATTTTAGACAACACAGACATCCATGTCTTCGAACAGAAATAAATAATTATAATGAAATCTGGGATTCGATCCCGCGAGCCCGGCAATTGAAACCGACCACGTTGACACTCGACAACGAACCCGATGAATACTAAATAAATTAGTAGTATTATTATTTGTTTGCTTTGTTTTGATTTTATAACCCCCTCCTTGCTTCCCGATAAAAGGAAAAATCCCAAAATCCATTTTGTAATTTTATCATTTTAAAATATTAGACTCAATCTTGCTTCATTACTTAAGCAAACTTTGCGATAGTAAGTCCGAAGACGCGAAACACGTGTCACAGTTAGTAGCGCAATACGTGGAATGATAAAAGTTATTCTAAATTTTACACTAAAATGAACTTCCACAAAGTTACCGCCGAATCCATCTAAAGTACTTAATAACACAATTACCTCACCAGCAGTCATAATGCTACATCCTGGACGCTACTGATTGCACTATATATTACCATTGCGACATTATGCCAATAAATAATGCCAACAAATAATAATCCAGTCATCCCACACCATTGGTTGGTAGTCCTGTGAATACTATTTGCCTGGGTGTTATGGAATAATGATTATGGGTTCCGAGATAGGCAACGGCATCCATCTTGGTGTGACAGGTCGTTACGGCAACGTGACTATTCTATTGCGCTTATCGAATTATACAAAGCAATCTTTTGTTATTATTTGTACTTGAATAGGACAATTTGGATACGGAGATTTATTCGTATCCGATTTAACCGGAGATAATTTAAATAATACACCCTCAATTGATTTAGATTTTATCAATACAGAGAATTTTAAGGGCTTAGAATTACAAGGGCGTAACTATAAAAATGCATGCTTTGAGTTAAGCCCAGATTCGATAGTTCCGTAATCATGTTTATTCATGAAAAAGTGATTATGTCACACGTTTCTACAGATTAAATTATTTAGTAAAAATCAGACAGGCATATCACCCGTTTTTCCATTCGATTGAAATAATAATAAATCATATCTATTGCTATTTTTTCACCGTGTTATAATGGAGTTGTACCAAGCAAATGCCAATTCAATCAATAATAAGAAATATATGTTATAATACCTGTGTGTTTTATTTGCCAAAAAACTACACCACCACAATCGTTATTTGTGTGTTCATCTCAAAACTATGTTTTTGTAGATAGGCACTTGTAGTCCTTAGCCTTTAAATTTATTACGTGCTATGTAGGTGGCTGTTCGAATGATCAATTTACTTCACAAGCAAGTGAACATTTGCAATGAACATAGTTCACCATGTTTTTGTTTTTATTTAATTTTTACATTAATTCTGTGTCTTTTATGTGAAATTTTGTTGAATAATTATTATGTTTTTTTTATATGTTAGGTATGTAATATATTTATTAATGTTTGTCAAATGCATGGCATGTTGGCGTCAGTTGTAATGCCATGTATTAGTTTCATTCATAATTGTAAACATTGAAATTGATAACAGCACTCAAAAAAGGTAGCAATTATATTTCTTTTTTTGAATTGTTTGAATTTTGTACTTTTCCATGAGCTTTGTCGCTAACGACCCGGGTATCAATATCAAATTTGATATTGAAATTCCATCAAGCACCCTCAGTCAAAATACTTAATTGTAGCAATTATAGTTGAAAAATATTGAGTCATTTGGTTTTTAAGGGTCACAATTAACTGTAACGTAAGTTCAGGTGGCAAAAGACCACAACATCGTTAGATTGTATTCAAATTGGCACCCAATTGAATTTTCTCTTCAAATTTATATTTTAAAATCTGTAAATATTTGAAGCTTTATTTATGTGTATTACAAACTATGAAATGTTATAGGTGTTCATTAAATACAGTGATGCACAATATTTTCGGAAGAAAGGCCAGATAATCAATTATCAGATAGTTTGAGGGCCACGTGGACTAAACTGATTATATTATCGATATATTTGGTGTACATAAAATTTAGAATTTTATTGTTTTATATTGTTCTTCCATCGTCCGTTAAGGGCTTTGAGGAAGCAAGGTGACTGATATTTTATTTGTCACTGCAGACCGCAGAGAATATAACACCGAAATTCAACAATACTTCAATGTTACAATTGTGACGTTAGCAGTAACTGTAACAAAAAATAAAAAAATGACACAATGTAAAATAGTTTCAATCAAATCAATAAACTTTTCAATTATTATTCGATTGACTGTCCAAAAGTGCAAGACCTCTGATGTGAAAGGCTATAAATCTTAGCGAGCCGACTTTCGGTAAACTTTTTTGATAACAGCCATGTTTTAAGTTACCGTTAAAGCTTCACGTACGTTGCGTAATGGCAAAATTGCCCAACGTTGCAGTTTAAGCCATCGGTTATTTTAATATTGTGCATTTTGGTGCAGTACTACTAAAGTTTGAAAGGCTTAAGTTCTCCACTTGGAATAAAACTGATCGAAACCAAAATTTTATAACTTACTACTTTACTTGCTGTAATAATCAATGTGTGTATATTTAGGGAAAAGTAAATCATTATTTAGTTGTATATTATCAATTTTTCATTGTAATTTTTTAATTTTTTAAAATGCTTGGTATGTATTATTTCTGTATTTTGATGATTTAAACATTGAGATTGGTCACTTTTAAGGTGTTTACTGTCAATACTTGGTAGAATGACATTATAATAAAAAATAGTACCTTTTCCACATAAAATTTATTGGATCAGGACCGGTTTCGCTCATGGCGAGCGATCAGTTCAGCAATTCGAAAAAGTACTAAAATGTTTTATTATTTTTATTTGACACAAGTGTTAAAGAGAAAAAAAATGATAATTTATATCAAAATTACTCAAAAGCACAATGTGATGATTAATGATATAAATAAAAGAAACACAAAGATGCCGTTTAAGCTGTCCACTGTCAATACTTGGTGGAATAGCTTTATATTAAAAAAGTAACACATTTTTTTGTACTTATTCCAAATAAGATGTATTAATATCACGACGGGTTTTACTCATCGCGAGCATTATCAACTGAGTTATGTCTATTTTGTTTTACTTTGAATTATTTGCATATTTGTACTACCAATTGTTTGTTATATCTTTATTACTCTTGCAATTTTTTTGTATCAGTTGATAACGCTCGAGATGAGTGAAACTAGTAATGTGGAATAAATACAAAAAAGTGTTTTTATTTTTTAACAAAGATGCAGCTTCTATTTTCAAATCAATATTTATTGTGTGGCAATTGATTTGTATTGAAACTGCATTTTTTTGGGACTGATTTTAGAAAACTTATATGAGCCGAGCTCTACAAGGATATCGTCGCATGCAAGATATCAAATAAGCATATAAGTGTTTTCAATCGTGATCGTAGCTCAATTTATTGGTCAATTTGGAAGTAAATTTAATGCAGCACAATTTCTTATCAAAATCTGAATATATAGGCTATTTCAATAGGGACGCTCAAAATATGTTACTTTGTCCTGCTGAGTAGATTATTCATTGCTTAGTGGCCAAATTTGAGTCAACCAGTTTGGTAAATAATCGGCCAACACTTACCTGTACGTCATCAAAATACAATATCTGGTGAAAACATTGCTGCTGTGTGTGAAAGTGTACAGGAAAACCCAAGGCAGCTTATTTCTCGTTGTTCACAAGAACTTGGCTTTTCTGCGACTTCAACTTGGCGAATTTTGAATCCGGGTCTTATGTCTGCACCCGTATAAAATCCAACTAACCGAGGAACTTCAGGTAAACGACCGCAGACAACGCCTGATTGGGTTCTGGAGCAGTTGGAAGTTTACCCAAATTTGTCAAAAAAGTCAACTTGAGCGACATGGCCCATTTTATAATGAATGGATATTGGCAGACATTTGATGCTATATTCCATATTTAATGCCGTAAAATATACTTACAAATGAAATTAAAATTTAGTCGAAATCTCACAAACAACTTGTTTTATTTACATTTAAAAACTAAGCGTCCTTATAAAAAGACCCTTTACTTCTACGATTCATTCATTAATTATATTAAATCTTTTGCACATTTATACTTCAACGAGACTTGTGAAGCGAGCAACTTGTTTTTGAAAGAGTCACGCGAAAATCACCACTTGTGCTTATTTTGCGTACATTTTTGGGTTCAGTTTTAATCAGGGCTGTGGAGTCGGAGTCGGAGTCGTGAAGTCGGAGCTTTTTGGCCGGAGTCGTACTCGTAATCGTAAATTTTTGAAAAGTTTGAACTTTTTATTTTTGCATATAATATGTCAAATTTGGCTTTTGGCAGCATTGATAGGGCTGATATTTAATTAAATACACATAAATAGGAAAATTAGGGGAAAAAAGTGACGATATTAACCTATTTTTAGTCGGAGTCGTGGTTTTGGTCAATGCAGGAGTCGGACTTTTTTTCACCGACTCCACAGCCCTGGTTTTAATAAGCAAAAGTGATGAAGATCCGATTTCATCTAGATTTGGTAAATAGTGAAAGTGTCTGTAATTTTGCTTTCGTCAGTTTAACAACTGTGTACATCAGAAGTGATGTTAGTCCATTTAGTTATTTTAATTTCATTTGAATACGTGTATCGGTTCGTATTTCTAAAATATCTTTATTTATTAATTCGCCGTTGTCTAAAAAAATCAATACTTATCTGTAATTTAGAATATAACTGTATTTTAAAATCGGCATTTAGTCACAAATTTAAAGTGTCCACTGTCAATACTTGGCGGAATGGCAATTACAATAAAAATGATGCACTCGCGTTGAGCTAAACCGGTCCTGATCGTTATAAAACTAATGTGGAATAAGTACCTACTAAAAATGGGTCATTAATTTTATTCAATACTAATGACGAAGTTTTAGTGGAATAACAATTTACAAGCAATTATTTTATATTATAGTGTTCATTAAAATACATTTTTAATGATGTCAATATTACTTGGTTTTTTATTCACTGGTAATAATAACTTGAATGATATCGTTTTTTATTTAAACTTGACATTTGAGCTCTTGATAAAAGCAATCTATAGGAAGACGCAATACATTTCATAACACTAAGTGCCCAGTTCAAATATTTAAGTGTTCAAAAATGCATTTGTTAGGCATTGTTTGTACAGATGTGTTAAGTTTAGGTACTTTGTATTTTATTTGAATTTCGAACTGATGTTCGGGCACATTTTGTACAGAATTTTAATATTTTCACCCATTGCGTGAGACGAGGTGGCCGAGAGGTTAAGGCGTTGGACTGCTAATCCAATGTGCTCTGCACGCGTGGGTTCGAATCCCATCCTCGTCGGAATTTTTTGGTCACCTTTTTTGTCGGGAATGATTATTGCTAAGGATATAATTAAAAAAATAGAAAAGTGATTCGGTGGTAGATGAAAAACACACATGCTTTTAAACCCGTAAATATTGCCGTATAAATTATTAAGTTTTTATACGACAAAGAAAGTCAAAAAATATTCATTAAACATTGAAATAGTCAAAGAATAAATTTGTAGAAGGCTTGCTTTGATTTCGACTAACAACCCATGTTATGCATAGTAAAGTGAAAGATCGAAAAGTGTTGCGACCAGGGCTGTGGAGTCGGAGTCGTGGAGTCGGGGCTTTTGGCCGGAGTCGTACTCGGAGTCTGAAATTTTGAAAAGTTTGAACTTTTTATTTTTGCATATTATATGTTAAATTTGGCTTTTGGCCGGATTGGTAGGGTTGATATTTAATTGAATACACATACATAGGAAGATTAGGAAAAAAGTGAAGATATCAAACATTTTTTAATCGGAGTCTTGTTTTAGGTCAATGTTGGAGTCGGAGTCGTGGTTTTGGTAAATGCTGGAGTCGGAGTCGAACTTTTTTCCCCTACCCTGGAGCCCTGGTTACTACCCACAAGGTTTCTTCATATCAGCTAAGTGGCGGACTACCTCATAAGCGCAAAGGCGCGCGCTTGGGGCCCTCAAATCTTCCTCAAAAATAACTTAATAACGTAAAACAGAGAAATATTCGACACATGTATCTGGGTAAGACTATATAATAATATAATGTCTCATCGAAAAAAATATTTTCAGTGATAGAATTAAATGGACGATGGGGGATTTTTTACTAGAGTACTGCGGGGAAGAACCGTAAATTAAAATACAATAAAAATTTGGATAATCGACCCAAAAAGGAAATCAAAAACAAAATATGTATGATTTTTACAATCTCGAATAAACTTTCTTAATAAGAATAAGCTTCTCTTCTTCTTCTATTATAAAATTCTTGTATTATACAATGTTATATTTCGTCACAAATTCAGTAATGTTTTTTAGCAATAAAAAAATGTTTAGAATGTTGCAATCCTCGAAATGGCCACATAAAACCTTTAATTAGGCTACATATGGCTCACTGGCCAAGGTTTGAGCATGCCTGGTCTAAATACAAAGTAAAAGTATATAAAAGTCTTCTAAGCTTTGGTGTATAAAAGTTAAATTATTAAAATTCAATACTATGGGGATAAATAATTAAAACAAAATAACGATAATGCTTCAATGTGTCAAGATAATTAAAACAGACAAATTAATGTCTTCATTTGCTGCCGGTATAAAATAAACAGTTCAGAATGTGTTTGACGGAATACAAACTGACAGACTTGAGTTTTCCAAAGAAATGACTCGGATTGCATTCTCGCAATGCCTTCGGGTATTCTTTTTTTACCCTTTCGCCGTGGACTCGAGAGAAAAATTTTCTCCACTTGTCAGTACACCGCTGTTTACACTAGTCACTAGCGAATAGCTAGTTAGAAATTCTGTTGCGAATCATCTGCAAAAAAACTGAACGTAAACTTATGCACCTATTTACGTATTGAAAAGATGGTAAAATAGGCGCACTACTGGAATATAGATGAGTGACAGTAAACTGAATTTGTCGTTATCAATTTGTAATTATTAATTTATTACAAAACGACGATAAGATGCTGGAATATGTGTGTAAAAATGTCACGACATAAAACAGGGTTATTCCGATTTACGCACAATTTAATAGTTATATTGTACACTAAAAAATCTTTTTATGCGACCTTTTTTTGGTTCGATTTCAAAGTTATGCGGTTTTATTTAATGCTGGGACTATATAAACGAACCTAATTATATCATAACGTAATTATCAGCGCGTTGTACGCATACCGTACGTGTACAAAATCCTTTTAATCCTTAAAATTTATTACAAAGTGACCTTGACACGTGCGTTTTACACGCATGTTACCATTTTAATTAATCGTGTTTTTAGTGCGATTTTCTGCGGAACGCATCTACCGCACAAAAAAGGGGTATTCAATTTCGTGAGAGCTTAATTTTTTCACACATGATTTAATGAGAAAATATTGCAGGGCAAATACAAAAGCTTTCTATATACACAGCCTAGACAAATGTAGTGTTGTAGTCAAGGGTATATGCCTTTTTTCTTCAATTAAGTTGATTCAAAATATTAAATGGTAAAGTACAATACGGGAATAATATATTGTGGTATTAGTGTGGGTCTAGTCATTTTGAATGCAATTCGGAAAACGGTACTTTTAGAAAAACAGTTATTCGAGATAAAGAGATATTGTAGAAATACAAAAAAAATGATATGATAAAGGGATACGCTTAGTTAAGACATGAATGAATTATTATTTTTTCTTAAGAATCTGTTTAACAATCAAAGATACTGCTCTTTTGAATAACCTTATTTCAACCCTTACCTATTTGTTTAAATTGGTGGTCTTGTTTTTATATGATTAATATTGCATATTTGAAATAAAGACTATTGATCACTTTTAGGTGTTCACTGTCAATACTTGGTGGAATGGCATTGTAATGAATAATAATAACACATTTTTTAGTACTTAATCCACATTGGATTTATTGAAATCAGGACCGGTTTTGCTCATTACGAGCATTATCACCAAAACCGGTCCAGATCTTAATAAATCGATTGTGGAATAAGTACTTAAAATGTTCTATTATTTGTATTATAAAACTACAGTGGAGCCCCGATCTAATGTTCTCGCATAAACCGTTTTCCCGCGAGGTTCGTTTATTTTCTATAGTCCCGCCGATGCACCCATTAGAATAATGTTCAAAAAATCCCGCATTAATCCGATTTTCTCGATTTATCGTCTAAAAATTATGTTACAATCACATTTTTTATTGTCATCATTATTGATTTCTTCTTTATTTTGAATACGTGTGCTACATACTAAATAACACAAAAATACTATTGACGATGAATAAATAAAAAAAATGATTATGCAATACTGTCACACGTGGCAGCAATGAACGTATAAAAATGTTGAAATTTTCTGAAAATATCGGTAATTTGTCATCGATTTTTAATTGAAAGTATTCAGTACATTTTCAAATAACGACAAAGAACCAAATACCGAAATGTATCTTGGCCTTTGTCTTTGGTACAGAGAGCAATGTCTATGGCTGTCTCGCATTATTGGTATTCGCTCAGATTGAAAAAGGTATCGCAAATGCCTTGGCATTCTACTTGGACATTTTTTGTCACCAAGAGTCTTTCGCGGAAAGCGTACGTAAAGACTTAGAGATAATTGCTGGTATCAAGTATAAATACACATCACATCATTACTATAATAACTTTCGTATGGCCGACACAGAGATGCATTTTGCACGCCTAATTGTCAATATCAAATATTTTTTAATGACAAATAAAAAAGTTAGATTAGATTTTTTAAATCTAAAGGTATAGTTTACAAAGTCTTATATCTCAAATTTAATTTGAAAGCATCTTATGATGATTTGGACCCAGACCAGTCTGATCGCTAAGGTAAAGATCTTACCACTGAAAATATTCTTTTTTATTAGTTTTTATTGAAAATTTAAAAAAAACATTTATCACAACATGATTGTTTCTGTTTGGCATACGCCACTGTCCGCTCCCAGCATGGAGCATATGGACTCTTCACGGAGTTTATCTCAAAATATGTTTTTCTTCGAGAATTACTTGTTACTCAGTTGCTTAACTTCTCTTTTTCGAAGAGTGTAGGGATGGGAAAGGATACGAGGACTAATCACTGTCATGCGTCGCTTTTTGGGATAGGAAAGGTGGGAAAGGAAAAATATTACACAATACGTGTCATATATTATGAATAAATACAAATTTTTAGACTTAAATTTAATAATAGAATATTATTGTAGTTTCATCATACACTATCAGTAGATAGATATCTTATCTTCTATCTATCTATATATATAAAAATGAATGGTTTGTAATTTGGACTATAAACCGTCGATAATCGATTAAATATTTTTTATTGAGTACACTCCAACAATGGTTTCTGGCCTGAAATCCCTCCCCCCAAAAACCTTTTGATTTTTATTTTTAAATTTATGAATTTTCAAAACGGTACTTCATTTTTTTCCCATACGCCCCCAAACCCCACGCCGTCAAACATGTTTATAAAAATCGATTTTTTAAAACATGAGTACACTTCGCGAAACTTTCTGGCGAACACCCCCCCCCAATCATATGTGGCGTAGCAAACGCGCGCAGGGTACAAGTCTTAAATAAAAAACACAGGTTTGAATTTAGAATCAGAAGTCAATAAGATTAAATATTTTGTATTGGAAACAACTATCAAAAATGTGAAAAATATCCAAAAAAAACTATGGTGATTTTCAGATTGAAGTTCACAGTAAGAATATACGTCACATGTTTATAAAAATATAAACATTATAATCAAAAATCAAAATATGTAGTTTTTTTTATAAATAAAAAAATATACTTTTTTTAATTTTTAGATTGACATATCATTATCGCTATAATGATGATAACACACTGGCCTAGAAACTCGAAGGTCCCAGGTTCAATTCTAAGTGGGTCACTGAAGTCATGAATCTTTGAAACATTTACGAACTGGCCAAATGATAACATTAAAAACCAGCATAAATACTTATAAGAATATAATATATATATGATTTTTAAAAATTTGGTAAACATCTGATTTTACGTCCTAAATAGTAAATATTAATGATTCATCGTAGTTCAATATAAGCGTGTTATAGGGGGATTTTTTTTAAACTTTTCATTTTTTGCGACATCATCGTGTTGCGGTAGTTAATGGTAAGAAATGGTTTCGAATCCATTGTTGGTTTCGTTATAGAAACAAATAATTAGTTAATGCTTTGATTATTATTTACCTACCATTGTTTTATTGCTACTTTTCAGAATACATTTTTCATAAGTTTTGACAGGTTATGACGTTATGTGTCAATCAAATAGGATATATTTTCATGTATCGAATAAAAAAAAAGTGTTTATTGATTGAGTAGTTATTTACTTGGTAGAACTCCATTATAATACGGTAAGAAAAATAACAATGTATTTAAGTTCTACATAAATTATTTTATATATTTGTTGATAGCTATTTCGGCTTACGCCTTCGTCAGAACTCTACTGATAACTTCGTCAGAACTATTCTGACGAAGGCGTAAGCCGAAATAGCTATCAACAAATATATAAAATTATTTATGTAGAACTAAAATACATTGTTCTTTTTCTTACCGTATTAAAAACAAAGTGTCTAGTAATAATGATTATCAACATTTATAGAGCTAAAGAATTTACACTTTTTCCTTCGAAATCTTATTTGGCAAATTATTTTTTACTAAAGCAATCGACATAGAGCTGTATTGGATGCAAATTCCCAAATGAAATTTTTTCAATGTTTTCAATGAGTATGTAATTTGATGAAATCAATGATTTTTGTAACAAATACTGAAACAAGAGAAAACTTATTTCTAGCGTCAAGACCTTATGACATATTTTTTAGTGTCTTAAATATGTGCTGTAGTTTTATAAAATGAAATATCCTTGATTATGAAATTCGCTTGTAAATAAAATCTGTATTATTTTATTTTCGAGTGCAGCCCTGTTAGAATCGAACTGCCGTAGTCTACTCAGGATGCGAAGCACGCCACTGCCTGGTGGACGTGATTGATCGGACGTTTTTGCTCCGCACTTCACTACACATAAGTTCCAACAACGCACCGTATCTATATGTACACGCGAGCAGTGGCGTACAAATATTAGCATATTAGATATGTATCTTACGTAATCTTATAGGCCTCTACAGTTTAGCGATAAGGACTTCACTCTAGCGACCACATGAATCCGAGTTAGAATCTCCGCAAGGTCAATATCTAATTTAAATATAAATATTTAAAAAAAATGTACTTTATATACAACTGTTTCGACAGTTGATAATGCTCGCTATGAGCGAAACCAGTCCTGATCTGATATATTTAATGTGGAATAAGTACTAAAAAAGTTGTATTATTTTTATTATAATGCCATTCCAACAAGTATTTACAGTGATCAAATTTAAAGTCAATGAGCGTTCGCTCAAGGTCATGCTCATGTCACTATTTTAATATCTGGCGCATTGGCAACTAATTCGAAGAATTTTCATTTATCAATCACTAAATAATTACATTTCAACATTTATAAAGAATATGGCTACCGATTCTTAGCCCGCTAACCTTTCGTTATATTAATTCAAACACGAGGGGTCGGTAACGATTTACGTGAATTTCTCAAACATTTTTTAACAGTCATCTCCGAATTTAATAATTTTATTTTGACTTACAAAGGAAGTTTATAATGTTACTAGTTAATCTACTTAATTATTATCATATTAACCGTCCCTGAAATCTTTAATAAGATGTGAAAAAAAATATTTTGCTATGGGAAATAAGCAGGGCTAAGGAGTAGTTAAAAAAATCATAATCCGACTCCAGCATTGACCAAACACACGACTCCAACTTCGTTTTCAAATTTCGTTTAGTTTTTTTCCTACCTTTCCTATGTATGTACATACATATATTAAGTAAAATATCAACCATCCAATCTGGCCAATAGCCAAATTTAACATGCTAAATGCATAAATAATTTTTTTTTTCACCACTCCGACTTCGACTCCGGCCAAAAATCCGCGACTCCACGCTTTTGTCTACACAGCCCTAGAGATAAGTCAATAATAATGATAAATTGCAATGAAAACTATTATGTCGTATATTAATTAAAATGCATTAAATAAATATTTAAATTTTATTGTACGAAAAAAATCTATTTTTATCATGGATTTAACGTTTTCTACGCCACTGATATTGCATTTCAAGCTTAAGATACAAGCTTATTGTAAAATATTTTTGCACACTGTTATATGTATCAGATATGTACATATTTAAGGCACTGCACTGCGTGGTCTCTGAACAATCCAACATTTCCGAAAAAATTTGGATTGGGTCTTGCAACATTATCAAATGAATAATCTTTATGTGAGAGATGGTTTGTAGCAATTCGTTGAATATCCTCTTAAGATAAAAAGAGCACCTTAAAGATTTTCCATATTCCAATAGTATAAATAAAAATTCATCAATTCAAAACGAAATATTTTATTTTCCGGTATATCCTCTTAAGATAAAAAGGGGAGCTTACAGATTTTCCATATTCAAAACAGTGATAAAAAAAAACTTCATTCAATTCAAAATGAAAAATGCCTTTTTCAATTTTTTCCAGGTCATTTTTCATTTGCCTCTAAAACACGGGCTCCCAGACCATGGGTCGCGACGGGTTTTCTGAGGGGTCGCCAACTTATACAGTGAGCTAAAAAAATATCCACTTTGATTCATTTTCGTTGATTTTTTAACTACCTTATTAAAAATGCCTTTTTCAATTTGGCCTTGGGGTCCGCAGGTCAAATGGCCTTCATAAAAAGGGGTCACAGTCCGAAAAAGGTAGGGAACCTATGGTCTAAGATTACCATAGTTTCATGCATTTCAAGTTCACGAAAGAACTTGAACTGTTAAGTACATCAGCGACAAAGCTCATGGAAAAGTACAAAATTCAAACGATGCAGTTTTGATATTGAAATTACATCAAGCACTTTGAGTCGAATTTCTAAATTATAAGATTACCATGCTTAACAATTAAAGCTGTTTGATCTTTTTTTACTATTTTAGAATACACCATGTGATGACTGAAAACACGTTTAGCTTAACAACTAAGTCGGTTTGGTTGAAATTGACTCATTTTCATGAAAATTCTGTACTTTTAAAAAAAAATGTATTTAGGAATATTTCTTTCTAAATCATAGATTTAAATATTATTTATTCACCTATGAACATTTATTATCGTAACGATATTTGAACAATACACTCTTTTATAAGATTCGACAATTTTAAAAGTAATTGAAGAAATATGATTATACGGAAGTATAAATATTTTTGTCCATGTCCGCTTCCAACTTGGAGCATTTGGAATCCTCACGGAAACTATCACAACATTTATTTTTCTACGAGAACTGCTTGCTCTCTTTTTCGAAGTGAGTGTGGATTGAAAAGATACGAAGACTCGGTCATGACTGCTGGTTACCTAATCGCTCTCGCTATGCGTCGTTAATGGGATCGGAAAGGCGGGAAAGGATTTGTAACAACACAAACACTCATTGCATTCGAGCAGAATTGATATATCGACTGAAAAATCTGCTCGTACCGGAAATCGAGCCCGGGCGGTCCGTCACGACGAAATAATTAAACGAGTATTTTCCATTTCAAGTTTTTCGTTAGAATCACGGCGTATATGTCGTATATGTACACATGTATGTTTCGTACCATCATATTAAAACAGAAAATTGTTGATGTATTTATTTGTTGTAACCAGGGCTGTGGAGTCGGTCTAAAAAAGTCCGACTCCGACATTGACCAAAAATACGACTCCGACTCCGACTAAAAAAGGTTAATATCGTCACTTTTTTTTCCCTAATTTTCCTATTTATGTGTATTCAATTAAATATCAACCCTATAAATGCGGCCAAAAGTCAAATTTGACATATTAAATGCAACAATAAAAAGTTCAAACTTTTCAGACTCCGAGACGACTCCGGCCAAAACGTTGCGATGACTCCGACTCTGACTCCACAGCCCTGGTTGTAACATTTATTAGTCTTCCAGATTTAAAAAAGGTACTTTTTCGAACACGATAAAAAGTGAAATTTTTTTAAAAATCGAAATGACAATTTGGAATTCGAAAAAAAGAACGCGCCAAAGTGTTCTCAGTTGACTGTAAAATAAAAATAAATGTATACTACCTTGTCGGAAGTTTTTTGTGTGTAGATCTTGCAAACTGCGGTGATATCTATGCTTATAAGAATAAGCTACAACTTATATATACTTTAAAAAAATTTGCCAACAACAATGAGCAATTGAAATTGAAAATGCAACAAATACATCTGCAGTGTGGCACGCATACATATAAATATCTTGAAGTGTACTCACACGGTGCCTGCCATCACTGCATTACAATGTTGTTCGAATGTGGCATGTGGCATGTGATTGATGATTTTGATTTTTTATACACGTCAATTCATACTGCAATTCTTCTACCTTCAACAATTGATAATTAACATTATTTCAATCGTAATGCTGTCGACATTGTATTATTATTTCATCGTGTGTACTGAGCGAAACTTAGTAATTGAAATATTGTTTCGATGAACTACGACAGATAACAACATCACTTTTAAGGAGCCCATACTAGGTGGACAGGCATTATATTTAAATTTAAAAAATACTACATCCACATAAAGGGTGTTAAGATCTAGACCGGTTTCGCTAATCGCGTGCATTTTCCAGTAATGGCTTGAAAACACGTCCTGATTTTTTTTGAAATATATTTTATGGGTAAGAAGCACACAAAGTTGTCTTTATTTATTTAAGAATAACAATATATTGACACATTCTCTTCAGCTCGAAATAATTGTAAACTTGTCGTTCATGAAATGGACGATGAGTTATTGACACATTGGAAAGAATGGATAAGTTCCACCTTGGGAGCGTATATGATTCACAGTACCGTAAAACGGGGTGGATAGAGACACTTGTTACCCTTCACGACTATGTATCTTCATACTTGCGCCCCATAATTAGCACACAATAATATAATAAAAATAATAACGTGTTTTTATGGCTTTTTCCACATGAGATTTATTTCATCAGTATCGTTATTAAGACACAGTCAATGGCGAGCATTATCAACTGATAAGGAATACAATAAAACAGTGGAATTTGGCAAAATATGAATTAAAACAGTCACATTTGTTTAAAATAAAAGAATAATTTTATTATATATTTTATTATATTAATAAACAAATTCTTCTTTTCAGAACTCATACAATAATCGAACTCAAACACATTGTTTCAATTTTGACAAATCATTTAGTTGGCTTGGTTTGTCATTCGATTTTATAATAGTCACAAGAACTCAAAGAGTAAAGTCAAAACATAAAATTATAAGCCAGTATGTACTAAATTTTTTGTTTTTGTCTCTATTCGAGAGGCTTGTTCAATCTTTCCCGTGACCATATATCCAAAAGTTACCCATTGTTTTATTTGACAAATTAACAAAATAAAACTGGTAAAATTAGGTTCTTAATTTCCATTTTGAAGTTTTTTTTTACAAAACAATGTATGTATCTAATTATCAGATTAATTTCTATTATTATATCGTTAACCAAAATAAATGCTTAAGAGTTTATATCACTTTTAAGGTGTTCAGTGTCAAGATTGTTTGGAAAGGCATTATAATAAAATATAAAAATTTTTAGTACTTTTACCACATGAGATTTATTTCTCATGGTTTCGCTCATAAACTAAACCACTTTAACCTTATGTTTAAACAGTGGTAACAAGATTCATGAAAACTCATGACACGGTAAAAAAAGCAAATAAATTAAAGCAAATTACAAGAAAAATAGACTAAAAACTTTTGCATTGCTAAGAGGTCCTGAACATTTTATTTTTAGTCTATTTTTCTCAAATAGACTAAAGACTTTTGCGTTGCTAAGAGGTCTTGAACATTTTATTTTTAGTCTATTTTTCTTGTAATTTGCTTTAATTTAGCTGACCCGGCGAAATTCGTACCGCCTCAGAATCAATAAATGTTCTGTTAACTTATAAGCTGAATTAATTCCAGTTTTTATTAGGTTAAAATGAAGACTCAATAAATTTGAAAAATCAAAATAAGATGCTTTAATACTTAGTCTGCTATTCGGGACGGTGACAAAGCAAGAAAATCAAAGATCATCAAAATCGGTCCAGCCTTTCTCGACTTATAAGTGGAGTAACTAACATGACTTTGTTTCATATATGTTTCAGTGACACTGTATTCTCAGTGAAAATTTATCAAGTAATAGATTTGTATGGCAACATGATTTCACTGGTCACGATAATTGAAATTATTGGCCAATGTCGATTGATCTACCGGCCTAAAATTTTGGTTTGCTTCAATGAAAGAAAATCAGCAAGTAGTCCCTTTCATAAAAAGAAAACCAAATAAAAACACAGACATAGAGCTGAAAATAGGGCGGTCAAATTTAATTTCAATTACAGCTAGGAGAAAAATATATCTTCACTGAGAATAAAGTTTCACTGTAACATATATATAGATTATCGATGTAATTAAAATTTTTATTCAACATTAAGGACACTTTTTCCATTTCTATCTACAAGCATGAGAAAACTTAGATTTTTTCAATCGGAAGTCGGTTAAAAGTTAATTAAACGCAGATGTTATTTTTAATGACTTTTTGACGAGCGCCGTGAGTGCATTCATTGAAATATCAGGATAACAGTTTGTCAGTGTGGTTTTGATATGCGAGCTGATGATAATGGCGGTAATTGGTGAGTCAGGTCGGAAAAGTGACAGGTGAAGATTGCTCTGCAAATGGAGGAGAGGCGTCGCCGAGACGAATGACGCGCCTTCCCCGACTCCGCCCACTCTTCAATCGTCATCAGATATGTCATTATTTTTACAATCGGGCGTCATCGCATTTTGTCAACTCTATACCCTGCTGATAAGATGTCTTATCAAACAAGTTTTATAATGTATGAACAAAAATATATTGTGTAAGTTTGAGAATAAATGATTGAAAACATTAAAACTATTTATATACTTTAACTATTAGTGACACTTTTTTTGCATATTTGCGAGACATTTTAAGACTTACTTTAGCAAGCATTGCTTTAGTATCAGTTCATTCGAGTGTGCGGCAGCCGTTGATACTAAATAATTGTTCTCCCCTCTGACATAATAATCCACATACCGCACTTAGCCTACGCGTTCAGTCTATATCAAATTAGGGAATTTAAAATTTTCGAACTGTAAATACATGTATTTATATTTGTCAAATGCATGGCGCATTGGCGTCAGCTGTAATGCCATGATTTGCTTTTTCTTAAATAAATAAATTAATTTCAGCAGAAATTGCTCGATGATTGAAATTATGCCGCGAATTTGTTGGATTGGCCTGCTCAGCCTTTGAATTTTCCGTGTAGCTGGCCTGTCGGGTTTGAGGGAACATTGGAGTGGGCATAGTATATATTTTTTTACGGTGAGAAAAATAACAATGTATTTTAGTTCTACATAAATTTATATTCCCTTATGTATGGTAACTTTTACGGGAACTTGGGCGGTAGCCTAATCCCTTTCATCGGTATGGATGTTGGCAGTGACGGCTGGTGACGGGGTGCTGGGGGGTGCAAAAGGAAGATTCAACTATTTTTCCGTACTACGGAAGAGAAACAGTTGGTATTGCGAACATCTGAATTGAAAGTCCATGCTATATAAGTGTTCTAAAATCCAATGAATAGGAAAGAACTTTTGCAAAAATGGTTGAATCTTCCATTGCACCCCCCAACACCCCGTCACCAGCCGTCACTGGATGTTGGAGTGGTTAAGTGGTGTCGGATTCTTGATGGTGGTCGCCCAGAGGGGTGATACAATAACCTCGAGTGGAAATTTTTTGGTTTGTAGGTTTTTTGGGGCTTGCTATTTATTATATTTTTTTATAAATATTCATGTCAGCTGTGTTATGCAGCTGACATCTATTTTCTCTTTTACCCTCTTTTTTTTTGTTAATTAGACTCAAGAGGAGGTCAAACGCTCTGGGTGCCATGTGATCTGGAAGTTCTCTCTTCTTCTCCGGGAGTCGAGATGTCGTCTGCTTCTTGCTGGTCCGGGTCACGCGACGCCGGCCAGGCTTGGTCCGATTTTGGATGGGAGGGTAAATATATAATTGATATTTATGTAGAACTAAAATACATTGTTATTTTTCTTACCGTATTATAATGGATTTCTACCAATTAAATGCCTACTCAATTAATATATTTTTTGACGTGACAACGTCTTATAAATCGATGAACGCCCGCTGCACGCACGAAAAAACATGACTCATTGTCCCGTTTGTCGCGTTACGCCGAAGGCAAGCGTGCGAGCTAGAGCGCGGATAAGCGATAGATAGGCACGATCGGCCTACCGTTCGGATTGTGCCGCATCTATCTCTCTTCCACTCGATTGGTCGATGCGTCTGAGTAGAAAAGAGACAGCGGCAGCGTATACACCTACAGTACCTACACGTGATCTGTTTACAACTGTTTATAAAGTGAAGTGAAATGTTAATGTGGTTTTCATTGTTTTATACTACAACAATTGCGGCAATAAAGGTAATTAATCCTTGAATTAATGAGTGCGAATAAAATATATCAATAAAAAATTGTAGATTTCATTTCACTCCTTCTTCGTATCCATACAAAATAATGATAATTCAATAAAAATGATTCCATTTTATTCATAAAGTATGCAATCATTTCATCACGTTAAACCATCGTCCGTAAACCGAATTTACAGACAACCATTTTTTATTTAGAAAATCAAGATGGCTAGAAAGCATTAAAATATCTAAGAATACACGCACTATCATATATATGTAATAAAATAACTACGTATGCCATTATGTGTAGATTGTATCGAAAACCTTACTGCACACACCTTTATTGTCTTAGAGGCAAACTCTGGAACTGTATTTCGTATTATTATCATATACTTTGTGATATATCTATTGAGTCTTTCCGCAATAAAATTGTTGGTTGCAAATAAACGCTACATAACTCAAATAACAACAATAAACCGATAACTCAGATTATCTTTTAAACAGGTTGCATCAGTGGTGATGAACCAACGGAACGCAAAACTGCTAACTCCAATGATAATATCGTCAAATTAAATACATAATTATGTCCAATTAATAAGGTGGAATGCAGTGGCGGCTGGTGAGGGGGTTTTGGGGGGTGCAAAGGAAGATTCAACTATTTTTCCGTACTACGGAAGAGAAACAGTTGGTATTGCGAACATCTGAATTGAAAGTCCATGCTATAGAAGTGTTTTAAAATCCAATGAATAGGAAAGAACCCTTGCAAAAATGGTTGAATCTTCCTTTGCACCCCCCAATACCCCGTTACCAGCCGCCACTGGTGGAATGTCAATATAAATTTGATATTGAATAAGAAATATGATCAGAATGAACACGTTTTGTAAAAACTGTACAAAACGTGTTTTATAATTCGTATGTCTTATTTCGTAAAAAAAAACCAGGGCTGTGGAGTCGGAGTCGGAGTCGGCGCGGCATTTTGGCCGGAGTCGTACTCGGAGTCGGAAATTTTGAAAAGTTTGAACTTTTTATTTTTGCATTAATATGTCAAATTTGGCTTTTGGCCGCGTCGATAGGGTTGATATTTAATTGACACATAAATAGGAAAATTAGGGGAAAAAAGTGACGATACTAACCTTTTTTTAGTCGGAGTCATGTTTTTGGTCAATGTTGGAGTCGGAGTCAGAGTCGTGGTTTTGGTAAATGCTGGAGTCGCAGTCGGACTTTTTGACCGACTCCACAGCCCTGAAATAAACTGTTATCCACATTGGAAGCGGACATGTTGAAAGAAAAGATATTTTTGATAGATTATTTATTTATTGGCAACATAAAATATATAATACATGGAATAACAGCAGGCGCCAATGCACCATGCATTTGACAAATTAAATAAAAATTATATAACATATTACACAAAAATTTTCAAAATAAATATGAAACAGAGCAGAAACATATTATTTACAAAAAAAGAAAAAAAATATAAACAGTGCATCAAGCTCACTGCCGAAGATGTCCACATAAACAGGCAGTGCATTCATCAGCCGAACAGCCCTTGCGACTGGCGATTCAAAAGACCTACGTGACAAACAAGTGTTGATAAAGAAAATTGATTTGTCTTGGTTACGGCCACGTAGGTAGAAACTGGGAGCCAGCAAACTTAAAGTTTCAAGGATGTCAGGGTTATCAACTCGGCCCAGAAGAAGAAAAGAAAGAGAAATGTATTTTTGTAAAATTTATTTCTTATTGTATCGGATTGATGATATCATAGCCTGTAATATTTAAAATTTCGTTGGTTCGATGGACCACTTCTGTTGAAATAATCTAAATAAGAAGTCAATATGCTCCACATTGGGGGCGGATAAGTCTGAATAAAAATATATAGAAATGAAATATAGCTTGAACACAGTTTACGCCCATTACGATAGCATTATGTAGCATAAGAAAATAATAATATATGAGGAAGTGATTTTTTAATTTGTTCCAATAGCCGATGGTTGCACACGAACGCGTTAAATTGTCATTGGCTGAAATATCGATTGAAATAAATATATTACAATGCAGCGGTCGAGTTGTGACGATCGTAAACAAGTTGACACAAACGCAGGTGTCAGCGAGCCACCGCCGTGCCATGAGATCGGTACAGGCAAAAGGTTTCAACTGTTGTTATTCCGACAAGTGGTAGCCGGCGTCACAAGTCAATTGTATTTGTCGCAATAATGTGCGGAAATATAAAAGGTCTTTTTGAGATTTTCACTCGGTATTTGTATGTATGTATTAATAAAAACGATTAAAAAATAGTCTGTTGTGAAGTACGTAAACTACATTCGTTTGTTATTTTAGTAAATTTATTGGAATTGTACAAAATAATAATCTTTTACGACAGCCAATCAGAGAAGAATCCGATGCCAGCCAATGAGAAATGAATATCACTCATTAGTGATTGTTTATTTATAATTTATAATTGCGTTAGACGTCTCTTGTTCATATGAATAAAACCATTTCATTTTTCCCTCCCTGCCGTTGCATAGTTTTGATGAATTATTACATACATTATATTTGTAACTTTACCAAGTCTTATATATTGCGATATTATTTTCAATATTATTCAGACAGTGTCTCTAATTCTTTCGATTTACCTATTTGACATTTACCAAAAATTTATTGTATCTGCTCATGTAAAATTAATCGATCTTTAAAGTATTTTTACATGTCAATTTTTTTAATATAACGTCAACTTATGTAAATTACGTAACTAAATTTTCCCGCTCCCAACTCGAAGCATATGGACTACTCGCCGAGTTTATCTCAACTGCTTATTACTCAGTTGCTCAAACTCTCTTTTTCGAAGAGCGTAGGGATTGAAAGGATACGAGAACTAGAAGAGGACTATTGGCTTTTTAACTCTCGTGCCGCTTTTTTAGGATAGTAAAGGTGGGAAGGGATTTTAAACACACATTGCTTTCGAACAGGATCGATTTATCAACTGAAAAAATCTGCTCGTCCCGGGACTCGACCCTGGGTGGTCCATCACGGAAGCCAACGACATTAACCACTGCACAACGGACCGGGCGGGACTGCTGTTTACCATAAATTAATTGTAACTGCTCTTTGTAAAATTAAAAGTATTTTAGTATAAAAAAAACTTATGTAAATTACAAAGCTATTTTTTTTCAACAACTTAAACGGTAAGCTAATTTTTTTTATATACATATATACATATCTACACTAAAAAATATATGTAGACTGCTGGCGTCTTATATTCCATATAATAGTATAACATTAAGCAGGTAAGTAAAATTTCTGATAATAATATTTTACATTAAATTAACAACATGATGTTATTTATTATCGAAAAAAATCAGCGCTGTTTTTACAATCTTTATATACGACAAAAATAATCTTTAATTTAAAACAACCCATTAAAAATAATGGTTATTTAATCAATAATTATACTGAGAGTTCAGTATCGATCATGACTAATTTAATTCTTTTACGAACACTTTTTATTTGAATATATTTTAAATTTGAATAAAACATTAACGTGGATACATTATACCAGCGGTCACCAAACTACGGCCCGCCAAAGATTTTCACCCGGCTCTCCAAAAATTCCCGAGTTAAATGTTGGAAAATCCAGCATGTTGCAATGTTTCACTGTTTTTATCGAAAATAAAATTTTGTAGAATTTACTTGCATGCATGAGACATCTGTCAGTAAACTTATACCTGCGCTCGGCCTGACGTCCTGGCCAACGGAGCTGGCTAACAGAATTTTCCGGGCCAGACTTGGTGGCCTTCAGAGTGGTAAGAGTTATAAATTTGTTTTTTTTTTATGTTGTGAATTCACAACCTTTGTTCAATTCAATTCTTTATTTCCGATAAGATATGATCAGCTCGTGGAGCCAAAGTAAAAGATGTTAGATATATAATATATTGTTAGAGGCGAGTGGATGATTGATATTCTAATTGGATTCCAATACGAATGCATTTGACGACCAAACCCGAGTTTTAAAAAAATCACTCCGGCCCGTTTCCAAAAAAGTGTGGTTACCTCTGTATTATATCTTAAAAATAGCGAAAGCGTGCGTATAAGCCAAATATGCATAAATGAATTTTGTTATTACATCCCATATGCGAGGTGATATAATCATTTATTATTTCTTTAAATATTTAAGATTTTAATGGTATTTTTATTCATTTAAAATAAAATTTCACATTAAAAAGGAATTACAATCGACAAAGTGATAAATGTAAATTACATTTTATATTTATACGCGCGCGATAAAGGCAGATTATGTATTAATATAAAAAAATGTAAAGAACTTTGTAAAGCACGAGTAATTATTTATGGTGATATTTGATGGTGACCCCTGATTTAAAGTAGCCAAAGGTTGTCTATTTTAGCATTATTTTTTGCTATTTTACACGAAGATTCGACTCGCATTTTTAAAATAGTTACTGCTTATTATAAAAATGGTAATTAAAATTGACGTCAATGCATATGACAAATATAATAATTAAGATGGTATATAAATATATAATAGCATATTGATGTACTAATTAAAAAGTAATAAATGTAAAAAAACAGTACACAAACATCATTGCTGTAAATTTCCATTTCTCTAAGCACTACTATGTATATTAAAACTATTTAGTACGAATATTATATTAAGGTTGTTTATTCACCATTGAGAGCAATATTACATATTGCTTAAGTGAGGAAACATTACTATAAATAAATAACGTGTTTATTGTTGACAAATCCATTACCATCCAGGATAATATTTGGCACTCATTATTATTTATCACCAATGAGCTCCAGTTTTTATAATTGATATTTGTAGAATTTTAAATTCATTTTAAAACAATATTTTATTGATTGAGTAGGCTAGTACTTGGTAGAACTCCATTATAATACGGTAAGAAAAATAACAATGCATTTTAGTTCTACATAAATTATTTTATATATTTGTTGATAGCTATTTCGGTTTACGCCTTCGTCAGAACTAGACGATGGCGTTAGCCGAAATAGCTATCAACAAATATATAAAATAATTTATGTAGAACTAAAATACATTGTTATTTTTCTTACCGTACAATATTTTATATTCGATGCTGTCATCAATGTATAACGCAAATAATTTATATTTATTTTATATATATTTATCCGGTTTTCTAAATATGACACGTGCAAGTATTACGATTTTTTTCATAATAAATCGTTTGTGCTTGCTAAATAAATCAATACCGAAAGTTTCGGTATCACGTTTTCTAATTCTGGGGTTCATCAAGTATTGAAAATCTTCGGGATCCCGGGATTTCAGGATCCTGGATCCCAGGATTGGAAACCTTAGACAGGAGTAATGCTTAACTAAGTGCTTTCGCTACGAGCTACCATTTAGAATTAGTCATCCATTCTTTCGAACAGAATTAAATAAATGATCCTGCACTTAAGTAAATATTAAGCCACAATTGATTTGAATACAGCAGAGTTAGGAGATGATAATAAACTATGCAAGGCTATGTCATTTTATATATAGAATATTGGACAACGTCGTCGGGTATTTTTCTCTAAAATATGGGCATTGTTATTGATTCAGCTAGTTAATGGAAAATACTTGAAACAAGTGGCGATCGGTGAACACGGTGTTATACACTTCCTCACAAAACTTGGCCTATGCCTAGGAATGAATGATTGAATTCCGTTTCGGCCATATACTCCCAATTTGGAGTATTTGGCCTTCTCACACAGTTCATCTCGACATATTTTTTCTACGATAACTGCCTGTTACTCAGTTACTCAACCTCTCTTTTTCAAACCGTTTTTGTTTCCAAAAACGGGAAGTAATGAGAGAGGTACACACAACCCTTGTCATAGTCCTATTCTTTCTATCACTACTCTCTTCGAGACAAATAACAACAAACAGTTCGTGTTAAAAAACTTCATAGTTACGTTCCATATCAGGAGTAGGAGTTAGTAGAAAACAATTTAAATAAACAGAAATTAAAAACACGATTGTATTGGAACACAAAATGTTTAAATAACATAATCTACACAATTTGTATGTTACTTTTATTCAAAGGTTTTTGCCAGACAAAACGACTCATGAAATGGAACATTAATTTTACTTATAGGATGTTCACTGTCAAAACTTGGTGGAATGGATTAATATTGAAAATGATAACAAATTTTTAGTACTTATTCCACATTGAATTCAATGAGTTTAGAACCAGTTTCGCTCATCGCAAGCATTATCAAACGATGATCATTTCAATTGATCAAACGTTTAATGCTAAATTTATAGAAATATTCTATACCAGTGGTTCTCACGGAAAATTGTACTGTTGCCGCATCGTAAACATAATTACAACATCGTCAACATAAACAAATATACAGAAAATTAGATATTTCGTATGCATTGTACTGTATGCAATGTGCATCACGAATAATTAGTTAGCAAAAACTCAACCACATATATGGTTAGGTCTTTTTCAAAAAATTGCGGCCACCGGAAATTTCCGCAGGCACCTAATGTTCCTAATGCGGCCACAGCCAAATTTTACGAGAGAACCACTGTTCCAGACTCGATAAACTGCTAAATGTTCCTTAAACGTACCATTGATATTAGCCCTTTCTCTAAAATACGTAGTGTGCAAATGCTTTATTATCAAGAAACATATTTACTAATTAATATTGGAGGTGATCGACCATGGTTGGGAAATTTTTCTTGTGACAAGGGGTACAACTCCTGTCGGTCTTTTTGAAAGAGAAAAGTGTTGTGTGATGCAGCCGCCAGGGCGGTTGCGCTACGCAGGCCTTACTCTTTGTGGTTCGATTCTGATATTTTATTCGACATCATATTATTTGTACTCTGTATATTTCCTTAGTTTTAAGCAAGCTTGAATATGGATCTATTATTTGGGGTCCATATGAAAATAAATATATTTCGCAACTGGAGCGAGTTCATAAAAAAATTCTGAGTTATTATTATTTCAAAAAATTCAATCTATTTCCTTTTGATAATTCTTTAATGGAATATTATCCAACCAAGTTTCTTTTGGGAATGCTTTCGTTTCACTCTCTTGAAGCTCGCAGATCGATTTCAATGTTGAAACATTTTACTCTTCTTCTTCGGGGCCGAGTTGATAACCCTGACATCCTTGAAACTTTAAGCTTGCATGCTCCCAGTTTCTACCTACGTGGTCGTAGCCAAGGCCAATCAATGTTCTTTGTCAGAACTTGTTTGTCACGTAGGTCATTTGAGTCGCCAGTCACAAGGGCTGTTCGGCTGATGAATGCACTGCCTGTTGATGTGGACATCTTCGGTAGTGAGCTTGGTTCTTTGTTTTTATATTTTTTCTTTTTATGTAATTAATATGTTTCTGTTCTGATCCATACATTTGTTAATTCTATATTTATTTTATTTTTTTCAATTTTGTGTAATACTTTTTGTGTTATTTTTATTAATTGTCACATGCATGGCGTATTGGCGTCAGCTGTAATGCCATGTATTCTGTTTAATTTTTTTACAGTAAAAAATTATAATAATTCAATAATATCCTGTAGCCGAGTAGTCAGCGTGCCTTCAGTTCCAAGATTCGTTTGTTGTACAATTGAGATTCAATAACTGTATGTTTTAATCAAATAAGATGAATAGATGTTGCTCTGCAAAATTCGGCAAATGTTAATAAAACATTTTTTAATCTATCAAGTTTAAGACGCTTATTCATGGTAGCGAGTCGAAATACAGTCGACCCCCATATAGCGTAGACTTGTAGAAATTGGGACTACGCTATAAGAGACTAGGAATTTATTCAAAATTTGAGGTTAGGTTCTTTCAATTGTATTTTGTGAATTACCTGAAATCAGAAAATCAAAGAAAAAAATCCATTATTTGATAGTTATTATAACTGTGATTGAATACGTCTAACGCAGTCAAGGGACAAATATGTAGTTGCTGAAAAATATAATCTGTTTCCACAGCACGTTTAAAATGTGTATTAATTTATAATAAACCATGAATGTCATTTTGTGAAGAAAAATACACGTGTTTTTTGTGTTCATTTGTATGTTCCCTTTTGTAATAAATTATAAATATTCTACATTAATAATTATCATCTGGAAAATAATATAAATAAGTCTAATTTTGAGTTGTGTTTCGCAGTCAATTGAATTTTCCCGCGAATTATGGGTTTGGGAATAAGGCCCTATAAAAAATATAAATTGCCCCTACAAATTTAGCATTTTTTTAAACTATGCTATAAGCAAGACTGCCGCATACACAATGTGAATCTTTTCTATATTATGGAAGGGATGTTAAGAGGGCTTAACAGGATTTTTTTAACCATGTCCGCTCCCAAATTGGAGCACTCTTCACGGAGTTTATCTCAACAAATATTTTTCTACGAGAACTACTCGTTACTCAGTTGATCAACCTCTTTTTTTCGAAGAGAGTCGGGAAAGTATACGAGGACTCGGACAGGACTAGTGGTTAGCTAATTGCTCTCGCAATGCGTCCCTCTTTGGGATAGGAAAGGTGGGAAGGGATTTTCATCAACACAAATACCCATGCATTTGAACAGATTTATCGAAAGAAAAAATCCGATCGTACCGGCAATCAAACCCGGGCGGTCCGACACGGTTGCCAACGACGTTGATCACTGCACCACGGACCGGGCCTCCTATTAAAACTATTCGGAGTACGGAGTGAAGCTAGTGCAAGTATTAAGGTTTCGGAGGGGAACAACTGAAAAAATTGGGTTCTACAGATCCCTAATAAAAATTTTGGCAATAAGGTAATGTGTGGGTTGGAAAGGGTTAACGCACACGGTGACACCGCCACAATACGCTATTATTTTAAGGCACGAGGGGCATCAGCAGTGAAAGCTCTCCCGGCTTGTCAACACCGCCGGAAGTGTGTTTTGCAAGAATTATGTTGTGAAACGTATGCCGTATATAGTTTAATAGAGCCTCCGCGAGATTGTTGTCGGCAAAAGAATGCCTTTCGGTAACAATAGAATGCCCAGCGCACCTCCTCTTTGGCGGAAAGTGCATATTCTGCAATATATCAGCAAAATGCATCACCAGATATACTCATTAGGGAAACGAAAATACCAATAACTGGTATTTTATGTATTAATACCGATATAACAAAAACGTCAGGTCCATGGTTGTATGATAACGTCGCTGATTTCGGCTGCGGAACTCACGGGCTCGGGTTCTGGCAAAGATTTTTTTTGCCCAGCGCAAAACAACGAAGTAAAAAAGTCTTAGTTCCGGAATAGTTGTATTTTTTCTTTTACATTAATAAAACACAATTTTTTTGAACCAAAAACTTCCCTATGTATAATTGAGTACTTTGACTGAAGGTGCTTGATGCAATTTTAATATTAAATTCGAATCTGATAATTTTCCATTTGTTTTGTAACTAACGACCCGGGTTTGATCTTTCGGCCTCTTCAAGCATTTCAAGTGCACGAATTAGCTTGAAACTAATATTAGGTAAAGTACAAAAATCAAAAAATTTTAATTTTCCGTTTATATTTTGTAAAGAATTACTTTGTTCATCAGATCAGTGTGACAGTAAACACCAGGGCTGTGGAGTCACAGTCGGAGTCATGGAGTCGGTGTTTTTTGGCCGGAGTCGGAGTCAGAATAAGAAATTTTTAAATGTTTGAACATTTTTATTTTTGCACATAATATGTCAAATTTGGTTATTGGCCGGATTTGTTGGTTGTATATAATTGAATACACACAAATAGGAAAGATAAGAAAAAAAACGTGACGAAATTAAACTTTTTTTAGTCGGAGTCGGAGTCATGTTTTTGTGAAATGCTTGAGTCGAAGTCGTAATTTTTTAAAAGAGCCCTGGTAAAAACAGATTTATTTATATTTAAATAAGAAAGATATCACGGGGCTTTAAAAAAATGGAGCAAGAAAAATGAGATCATACATAATTAGATGATACATAATTAAACTGTCGATAATTTCAATTTTTATGAATTGATTGATGATAACGCCTTTCCATCAAGAATTGATAGTTACCACCTAAAATGTGATATTTATACATTATGAACGTTTGCTATTGGAATGCAAAAAAAAATCAAATTTTTAGAAACTGATTTTAAAACAAAAAAATATTTATGTATCCAAAAAAAAACATTGTTTTATAATAAAATAAAGATAATACAATGCCGTGAATTCCGTCAACTCCATCTTCAATAAGCCATAGACTATCTATCCATAGAAACAAATCGACGCAAAGTTACGATCTAAGATTTGCATACTTAAGTTTTCTCGGCGTCCAGCGTAAATAATGTTCACAATTATAATTATCTATGCACTTCAATCCTCGATTAAATTCCGTTATCTAATTTCAACATGGAGATTAAATTTACGAACAGGCTTCGCGGCTCAAAATGCGCGGGACGGCACGCGATTGGCCGAGCCCGCGCGCTGCATTCGTGAACACCATTTGCATGAATAAAATGTCGGGTTTATTATCGACACTGATAACCGAAGGATAGCCGCGTTGAATTCGTTTTGGTAATATTCCATTAGGAAATATTTAATTTGTAATACAATTAATGATATTCATCCAAACGAATAAATTTATACTCTAAATTATCTGCCGCAATTAAAGCATAAAGAGCTTTCTATAGGCATTAATTAAAATGATAAAAATTCAAATAAAGAATAGAAATTAACTGATACAATTCCTCGTAAAGGTAACGCGACAATCTTATGTTGAGTCCTGCTAGACATTCTGAAATTGGTTGGAAAATTATTTTTTATTCATTTTAAATTATCCTTATTTCTAAAATCGTATTTATTGGATTGTGTGCCTAAGTAAAGGTTTGTAACTTGTCATAATGTGGTATTTATTTTTAACAAGTTTAATACGCAAACTCACAAATCTACTGAGGAGATGCTGAAAGGAAAAAAAATATATATTGAGGAGTACATAATATATGGTTGTATGGATGAATTGGAGATTAAATTTATTTTGTCAATCAAATGAAATTTTACTAGGTACCCTAAATCCTATCATATTGGTTATTTTTGATGCCTGTTTAATACAATTTTGCTCACTTAAAAGCATAAACTATTAACATCTAATCGATCATCTCAACAGCAGATCTCACATGAGAGCTTGTTGTTAGCTAATCGCACCACTTTATTTCCCCTCTCTCTCTTTAGAGAGGGTAAGAAAACTACTCTTAGTAACCCGCTCATTCCTCATACTATTATTATTTAGAGCTATATAAAATCACTATATCCGGATTCGATCTCTTGACCTCAAAGACACATGAGCGTATGCTCGAAAGCGTTGACCACTGAATGGTACAGCAACAATTTTTTTTTTAACCATGTCGGCTCCCAACTTGGAGCATATGGACTCCTTACGGAGTTTATCTCAACATATGTTTTCTACGAGAACTGCTTGTTACTCAGTTGCTCAACCTCTCTTTTTCAAAGAGATTAAGGATGGAAAGGATACGTGGACTTGGACAGGACTGGTGATTAGCTAATCGCTGTCACTTTGCGTCGCTCTTTGGGATCGGAAAGATGGGAAGGGATTTTCATCAACACAAACACCCATGCCTTTGAACAGATTTTAACGACCGAAAAATCCGCTCGTACGCGGTCCGGCACGTAAACCAACAACGTTGACCCTGCGCCACGGATCGGATATTTTTTATACTCATCAAATATAATATTATGATAATAAGCTTTCATAACAGTTAGAAATAGGATATCCTATCTTTTTTAATCCATACATTTTGCTTATCAATCATAATTCCTTAATCGCCTCTATTCAGCCACGATTAACTGCCTACATAAATAAATTAGTATGGAACTTAATTCAAAACGATTTCCTAACGAGATGCCTATCAAAGTGTATTGATTTCATTCTTACACCCAATATTTACAATGTTTATACGTTAGAGATTTCTAATTTATGTTTTTATTGAAGTAATTAAAACTGTTGTCACAGTTTGTTTATCTGAGTAATAAATAATATTGATACATTAACATTAAATCTGATTACGAAACGTTTTGTCAAATGCCTTAAGCAAGTTTCTATTTCTAATAAACACCGAGCCAGAGTAAAACAGAAAAAGTCTTAGGAAATCTATGGCCATTAATGCATAATGATAAAGGTAAATTATTTATCAGATAGTTAGGTATTCAGAATGAACTTAACTTTACACGGAAAAGTGAACAGTGATCGATGAAGGTGAACCTTATTAATCCCTTAAATCATGAGATAGTGTAAATTTACAAGTTGTCAGTTACTTGATAAAACAAAATCAAGCAATGCCTATTTCCAAATGGGATAAAATTTGTATTTTAAAAGCCAAATTTGAAAGATTTATATTTCATAACAATTTTATTAAAATTTGAATTATTTTATGTCACTTAATGCCATGTTAGTAAATCCTTACAGTATGGAGAAAAGTAATGTACAACCAAAGTTTTGATACAAAATCTGATTAAAAAATGAAATAAAAATAAAATTCGATTGACCTGATATTCTGCTATAAAAATGTTACTTATCAGTGAAGAGTACATTCAGTGTCGATACGATCGGCTTAAAAACCTTGTATTGCTAGTGTTTTACCTTCATTAATGAATATTTCATATAAAAATATGATAACATCAGTACCCAATCTATCCGTTATTAAGTGTACGGCCTGAGTAAAATCGTTTTATTACAGCGCAGCATACAGTTCAAACACAAATAGCGGTGGTATCATTGGTTATAAAAAAGGGTGGCGGTGAAAGCGAGGCAATGGGCCCACCTGGATTTGTGTGACTGCTACGCTGTAAAAAAACGCTACCACTGAGACCTCACACTTAGTCCTCTGCCTGAAGTATGATTTGGTTAAGTTAGCAAAGCACACACACTTTCACACAACAGTTTCATATTACAAATGAATCGTGGACATGAATATTTCGTTCTTCCAAGATGTAGAGCCAGCCTGCCAATGAGGATTCCAATAGGGAGTTCCACAGTTAAATGGTGTTGCTTCCGTGACGTGAAAGACGTGATGCATCGACGTTGACTTTTGTTGGAACTTACATGGTTTTCATTTTTTCCCTCTTTTGTTTTTTGACGTGACAACGTCTTATTAATCGATGAACGCCCGCTGCACGCACGAAAAAACATGACTCATTGTCCCGTTTGTCGCGTTACGCCGAAGGCAAGCGTGCGAGCGAGAGCGCGGATAAGCGATAGAGAGGCACGATCGGCCTACCGTTCGGATTGTGCCGCATCTATCTCTCTTCCACTCGATTGGTCGATGCGTCTGAGTAGAAAAGAGACAGCGGCAGCACACAACTTATACACCTACAGTACCTACACGTGATCTGTTTACAACTGTTTATAAAGTGAAGTGAAATGTTAATGTGGTTTTTATTGTTTATATTACAACAACAATTGCGGCAATAAAGGTTAATTAAAATTCTTGCATATTAATAAATCTGATTAACGTATAACAAATATACAAAATATCGTATCCATACAAAATAATGATAATTCAATAAAAATGATTCCATTTTATTCATAAAAGTATGCAATCATTTCATCAATGTTTTCTTATGACGTTGTCACGTTAAACTATCGTCCGTAAACCGACTTTACAGACACCAATTTTTTGACAATAGTTTAATCCTTCTTCACATTAAAATAGAAAAAACTTGTTATTTTTGCAATGTAGATACATAAAATAATTCATTTTAAAATCGAAATATGTTTCTCCAAGCATTTTGTCTCACTTTTTGCTTTTTGGTTGCAGAATCATATAGGTATTTGTTATCTAACTTGACTCCAGTTATCGAATAAATGTAAAAATACCGATATGACACTAGGAAGGTGAAGGAAATGACCCGATGTGAGAAGTATGGCGGAGTGAGGTCAGAAGGGAAGGGGTATAGTCACTCCAGGAGACCTCTCCGCGCATGCGTGCGTAATGAATCGAAAATGGCCGTCGTAAACAAATAACGATAGGTGCTCGATGCGGCGCCCCGTGTAACCTTCTCAAGCTGTGGCTCGAGATCAGCAGCGTAAAGGCTATATAGGGTTGACTGTACCGAATATAAGATATATAATTTAAGAGTTATTCGCGTATGATGTAAAATGTATTACTATACGCTGTAATTTGAAGTCGTCTTGAGGAAAAAGACCCAAATAATATTTTTTAATAGTAGGCTTGATGATGGTTCAGAAAGAGACGAAACACGTGTCACAATACATGTAATAAATGAAGTTATTTATCGGTTCAAAAAGTGTCTGTTTTAACAGTATTTTGAGGCTGAAAATGTGCGTCACTTTAACCATATCTGTTGTCAATATGCAGCATATGGTTTTCTAATGCAGTTAGTCTCAACAGACATTGTTCTGCAATAATTTTAATTGCTACAAAATCTCTCTTTTTCGAAGAGTATATGAATTTAAAGGATCTGACTAATACAGGACTAGTGGTTAGCTAAGTGTACAGACAGTACGTCAAATCCTCAGTACGTACAGTTTTAAAAATTCTTATACCAGGGCGTATCGGGAGCGATTGGCTTTCCACTAGTTCTGTCCTAGTCTTATTCCTAATATCCATACTTTGTTCAAAAAAAATTTGTTGCGTAATTGAGTAACAAACAGTTTTCGTATTAAAAATGTACGTTGAAATAAACTTTATTTGGAGTCCATATAAAAACTTCAGATTGGTGGCGGATGTGCCTTGAAAATAAGTCATTTTTTCATTGAAATTAATTTGAAAAGTATCAGGAGTGGCAGAGTAAAGTTTTATGTAAAGCGGTATTATTCGAAGTAACCAACATTACTTACGACCTCCCTTCGGTGGAATAACTCAAAACGGTCGACATAATAAACTGCCTTCGGGATGTACTAAATCTAAACGTATCTTTGCCGCTGAGCTGTGCAGCCTCGGTGACTGTTGGTTGAATGTTTGAACCAACCTGAAGTCAGGAGATTGGTTCGTAAATTGTAGATTTATATTGAGTTTATTAAAAAAAAATTTTTTTTAATTAATTTACATATATTTCTATTCGTGTTGTGTTTGAGAAATATTTAAGAGGCACTATTACTTACAATTTAATAAAGTAAGTTTTTTTGCAGAGCTGTGGAGTGGGAGTCGTCACGGTGCTTGCCGGGAAAATGGGTGTTTGTGTTGTTAAAAATACCTTTTCCACCTTTCCGATCCGCGACGCCAAGAGCGACTCATGACAGCGATTAGCTAACTACTAGTCCTGTCCCTAGTCCTCGTATCCTTTCCATCCCCACATCTTCGAAAGAGAGAGGTCGAGCAACTGAGTAAAAAGCGGTTCTCGTAGAAAAACATATGTTGAGATAAACTCCGTGAGCTCTAAGTTGCTCTTAGTTGGGAATAGACATTAAAAAAAATAGCTGAAATCCTTTGCTATTTTTCACCGTGTTATAATGGAGTTCTACAGCGAAAATTTTCAGTTCAATCAATTAATTAAAACATCAATAATACTCTAATTCAAATCATAAGTAAAATGATCTTCTTGACATACAAAAACTTTTCAGTTCTACCAACTAGAAAAAAGTCCGTCCTTTTAGATTCTCCACTCGGTAAACTATTTAAGGAAGGAAGCCATTTTATGTCAAGTTTTTTCAATACGTGAGGTATGGCTAATTTTTTATGCCAACGTAAGTAGCACAGCTGTATAACCATAACGGGTGGTAGAGGGCAATGAAATCCACAATTATAATTGGAATTACAAAATGTTTTGCTGTAATTATAGTAGTACCATCATATTTAAAAAAAAACTTAATTCTGTGGCCATAAACGGTCAATCTTCATTAATTTTGAATTTGGAAGGTGCGTATTTATTATACACTCACCATAAAAGAAATATTTACGACCGTAAAACTAGCACTCTTCATTTTCCATCGCCTTATATATAATACTTTTTTAATTAGTGAGTTAAAAATTATTATTATTTCTTTCAATCGTCCAGTAAAGCAAAATAAAAATGGATACCACGGATCCATAATTGTTACTGTCAGTTAACAAAATATTTTCTTAATTAAATAAATATTTATAAAAAAAATCTTGGTCCTCTTTGGTGATATCATAGCTGTTTTTTTTTCGCTAATCCCTGTATAATATATTAAAACTTTGATGTAAAATATTCATAATTTAATTACCAATTCATTAACATTCTGACGAAATATTTTATATTTGATTGTAGTATGATATTTATACAATTTTACTAATGAGATAATTTACAAATTTGTGGTTGGCTACGTGACATAATGCTTAATTTAAAATTGTTATTTATATTTATTTTCAACTAATAATTAACATTTTATATAAGTTTTTTTTTGTATCGTTTTAAAATGATCACTTCGTAAGTTAATCTGGTCATAATGGTAAATGAAATGTTGATTATTTACACAAAATATATTTTTGTTTGGCGTAACATGTATTAAATTAGTAATAATATTATTAAATGGCTATTTTTTACTAATCAGTTTTTGTCCAAATGGATCCATTCTACTATACAAGACATTCATTCAATCCAATCGCAATATTATTTTTCTATTCTATCCGTCTTCTTCTACGATAAGTGCGAAAGACAACGCGTTACCTGACTTAAATTAAAATTAAAAACAATTTTCCAACCAATTTGTACAATGTCTTGTAGGACTTGATATAGGAGTTCCTCGATTCCTATAACATATCAAGCTAGGCTTTACAAAAGTGTTCTAGGAGTTAAAAATCAACTCGTTTGACATCCATTTTAGGCAATGGGAATAGTATGACTGATTGTGTGATACTAAAAGTGTTCGAGATCTTTTTTAATCACGATTCCATTTATAAAATTTGACGATCGCTTCCAAACAAAATAATATGGCTTAGAAGTAATTAAATGGTACGTTTATTACAAGTATTAATTTTAAGCGCATGATTCATCCCTTCCTTTGAGATAGTGAAGTAATGCACACCCCGCAAAGACATTTCTTACGGCCCAATATGAGAAAAATCAAACACCTTTTATATTCAGAACTTTTTACGGACAATAGATAGAAGAACAATATAAAATAATAAAATTCTAAATTGTATATACACCCAGACCTTTTTTGCGCGATAAATTGGTTCCAGAATAAAACTCGTTTCGAAAAATCGCGTAAAACAAATTGTTTTCACATATAAATTTAAATTTATTTCTTGATTATAAAAATACAACGAGAAACAGTTTCTTATGTACACAGGCACAATTATATTCACTCATCAGAGTTATTCGCTATTGATAGGTGTCAGATTGAATCGTTCGTCATTTATTCTTTCAAAAATAATCGCGTGATAAAAAACGATACCGTCCAAAATAATCGCATAAAAAGAGGGGTGTACACTAAAAATATCGATAATTTAATCACTTTTACCCATGTGGCCCTCGAACTATCTCGAATAATTGATAATCTGACCCATCTTCCAAAAAGGTTGTGCGTCACTGAGATAGTGTGAAGATACAAGTGTGAAATTTGAAGCAGATACGGGTTGATAATTAAATGCATTTGTGCTGAGCTTTAGTCGTTATACATTGGATAAAACGTTACACATTAAAGAAGGGTTTTGAAATAAAGCCCTGTGAGTTGAAGAGAACGTGTGTTGATGGCGGCTCGCAGGTTAAATCTGTGCTAAAAAATAGATGGTAAAAAAAATCGCATAATCTGAAAAAGGCGCTTTACTGCCAGCGCCTGTGTACGCCGCACACTTCACACACGCCACGGATCGGCCTTGTATGTGTTAGAAAAAAATGCTAAAAGATTGATTTAGAACGTTTTTTTAGAACTTCAGTATTTTTTTGGATATAGTCAATATTGTATAATGAAGTTGGAAAAAGGATACGAATATCAGCGTGGTGGTTTTTTTTAAAACTTAAATATCAGTTTTTAAAATAAAAAATATCGTTATTTCCGTACTGAAGTTTCCGAAATTTAAGTAAATTTTAAATTTCAATGTCCCGAATTCAGAAAATATTTGAATACGGTGATTTAGAACGTTTTTAATCTGAAAATACAAGCCATATGTATTATATTAATATGAAAAGACAATACAAAAATCAGAATTTGATTTTTTCAATAAGCATTACGCTTTTATTATCTCTATTAACCATAATTTTGATGCTCATTTTTACCAAATTTTATAAATATTTGTCTGGTATTAGAGTTCCTAGTTGTTACCATGTTAATTACATTTTTTAAATATCCAGAACACGTAATAATGTCATAGAAAAATCTGCATATTCACCATAAATTCAAATAAATTGCGTTCAAATTTTGAAAAAAAATGTTTTGATTTAAAAAAAATGAGTTAGGTACCTACTACTTTGTTGTTAAAGATGTAAACTCGTGATTACAATTCCATTTTCAAATTTTAAAATGGAATCTTGAATTTTTACGACATTCCGTGTTATACTTTAAACTTGTGTTTGCGAATGTAAATAATTATATTATGAGCTTTCATTGTGATAATAAATGAATATAGCTTAATTTTTCCGGAATGCCCAACAGGTACTTTCTCTGTGGTCAAGTGGGTGACGGCGGACTGCGGGCAGTAGGCAGGAGGTTCGACGCACCTCAGTGGGCATTTAGTGAAAATGAACGGCACTTGTTGGATTTATGACGCGCAGGTTTTTTTTTATTTATTACACGTAGATTTATGGCGGGCGGGGAATATTAAATTTATTGGTGCAGTGTCGCAGCGTGTTGCCACCGCAGGCCGCTGTAGGCGTTCGGATCACCTCACCACACCCGAATCAGGGACCGCATACCGGTGTTACCGAAACCGGGATCCCGGTATCCAGCTTTTTTCATTATCAAAATTGATTTTTTATACGATAGTTTATTACTGTGAGCAGTGGCGGCTGATGATGGGGTGTTGGGGGGTGCAAAGGAAGATTCAACCATTTTTGCAAGAGTTCTTTCCTATTCATTGGATTTTAAAACACTTCTATAGCATGGACTTACAATTCAGATGTTCGCAATACCAACTGTTTCTCTTCCGTAGTACGGAAAAATAGTTGAATCTTCCTTTTGCACCCCCCAGCACCCCGACACCAGCCGTCACTGACTGTGAGTCTAATAAAGGTTAAATCTGGCAGGTTTTTTTTGAGTACACTTTCATGAACTACACATTTTAAGGTCATATATAGTTGAAAAGAAAATTGTCGGTTATTAATAAAAATCAGCCTGTGATACACATATATTTTTTTTTCACTTTTCAATATGATCTATCGAAAAATCAATTTCAATGTGTCATTTTCATCTCCATTCAACCCTTTTATATCGACGAGATAACGACCGCACGTTTTGAAAACCATCTTACATGCTTGGATGACCTAACCATACAAAATTATCGGTTAGGTTTTTTTGTGTATTTTGTAAAACAAAATCAATACATGAAAGTAAATCATTCTTGTACATAAAATATACAAACATATTTTAAATGACTAACGTTGTTTGACAAACAACTTCTGAAAAATACTGTTACAATACTAAATATTTATGTACACTATGACATATTAAAAAAATATTTATCTTTACTTTGAAAATTTTCGCACTCGCTCTGAAAAGATTGAAGAAATATTTTTTTTTTTAAATCTTGAGTTGTAATATCGGTATTGATACATGTAATACCGGCAATAAATATCTGGCATCGAAATACCGGTATTACAACCCCTAGCATGAATAAAGTATCTTGCAACTTGGAACTACAACAAGCTTCTTTACTAACTATAAATTAAAAAAATATCCGACGCACAATTTCCTTATGTGATACCAACATACATATTCAAAAATTTCATACATCATCGAAAAGAAACGCTCGAGTAAATTATCCCCATTCTTTCAAAGGTTTTTAGTGATCAAATTTTGTTTGAAGTTTGTACTCTTCATGAGTTTTATCACCAACGATCCGGTTTCGACTTTCAGCATCATAGAATTTCAAGTACACGGAATGAGCTTGAACAGAAATAAACTAAATAGCTTGTATCGCTCCTATTAGGAGGAAGTTTTTGAATTTGGTCAAATCCATTACTTAAAAAACTGAGAAAGTGAGATATTTTCATTAATTTTACCTCAAGTTTGTGTTAAAAAGCAATATAGATAATGTGTGAAACTGAAAACCTTTCTATGTGAATAAAAAAGGTCTCATAAGTTTAATCCAAAATTGACAGTTAAAAAAGATAATTTTGGAATTGACCAGTTTTGAAAATTACTTCCTGAATTATATAGTATCCTTCCTGAATTATAAAGTAAATCATTGAAAATAATTTAGTATCGCAATCTGGATGAATTATCGAACTTTTTGATGTTAACGAGGTTCAGTGAATTGCATGGGTGAATTACAATTTTTGTAAATTGAAGAAAAAGTACGTTACTTAATCACGACGCACAATTACGTTCATGCAAAAGCGATATGAAGGATGTATAGAAGAAGAAATCGATTAATAAAGACTGACAAATTAGAGAGACACTGCATTAAGTATAATAAACAATATATTTTTGTTACTACATATTTACAAAAACTATTGACAATTCGATATGGTTGATGGTGGCTTATTTTTTGAAGATTTTTTAAACAATTATAACGGTTCTTCAACGTTAAATTTGTATATTGTATGGTATAGTTTAAGTTAACATTGATTTTTTATTAAATATAATTTTTCTAATACCTCTGTTGAGTCAACGGTGGCTATGTGGAAGCTTATTTAATAGCTTTTTTATTCGACATGTTGTGTTAAAATACGATATTTTTTTCATTATTTCTACCAAGAAATAATGTTTTAAAGCCTCTAGCGGCAGATAACGTTCATTATTTTCGTTTACGCCGTTATTCGTTAGATAATGTTTATTATTTTCGATGGATTCGGCAGTAATTTTTGTGGCAAGTTCATTTTAATATAAACTTTAAAATGACAGGTGAAATATTTAACACCATTAAAATTTTTGTTCCACAAGACCATTACGATAAATTTTAGTTCTACAAGAGTTAAATTTGAGTATTAAAATAAAAATTAAAATAACTTTGATTATTCCACGTATTGTGTTACTAATTGTGAGTCGTGTTTCGCATCAGAGGCATCTTCGGACTTACTATCGCAAAGTCTGTTTTGACAAATCACTCTGAAAGTGAGAACATGCAAAATTGAGTTAGTAAGTTGAAAAAGTGGGGTTGTTATAATAATTTAAAGCAATAACGTTGATTACAAAAACATAATTTATTCATATACTGCCTTTTCATTATGGATGCCGTTATCTTGTAATGAAGATCGTCTCATTCTAGCGGCGCGTAACGTTTAAAAATCGCTTACTGCGTTCTTGCTTGTAAATTATCTTTTAAGTATCTAATGAGAATCATTTGTAAGGTGAAATCGTTTCGGAAATCAGCGGTTTGAGAAAGCCATTTTGCAAAAGCATCGCAGTCGTTTGTATGCCATTTAATTAACGTCGTCTGTGGAATAATATAATAGTCCTTTTTGAATACGGGGATATTACTCGCATATTTCAGAATCACCAGGCTTTGCAAAAACGACATTTATGTTTGTGCCACAAAGATTATATTATTTTTCCACTAAGTCTAAGATATTTTGAGCTGACGAAGAATATAAGAATGATCAGCTTTCTATACAATTTAATATTCAATATACTGAGTTAATGGAAAGGTGGAGGGGGATTTAAAACAACACAAACACCCATTGCCTTTGAAAAGAATCGATTTATCGACTGAAAATATCTGCTCGTCCCGGGAATCTAACCCGAGAATCTAAGTCCATCACGGAAGCCAACGACGTTGACCACGGCTGATACGTAAAACCCATATTTTTGTGTCATTTAAAAAAATTACAATACCTTTTCACTTGACCGACAACACCGACAACACTGTTTTTTTTCCTACATTTACTTTTCTACTGAAACTATATGTGGAATCCGCGAAACGGGCTCCACATATAGTTTCTTTGGCACAGACTAAGTCTTTGTTTCCCTTTACCGCATGTAAGCTAGCTAAGTATTGACTTTCAAACAGATTCTGTCAGCTGAGGGTTTTATGTGGGGAAAACACTTAAGAAAATCCCGTTACGAGAATGACTGTTTTGGAATCATTAAAAAGGTGCAATTATTAACAAGAATTGCTCGTAATGTTAACGTAAACTTGAGGAGTTTAGTATTCTTATAATAGACATGCCCAGTCCCTTACTGAATTGTCGAGCCTGGCTCGAAGTTGAAAATTGATATATTAGGGCGTTGTTCAATTGCAAGCCTTTTATTTATACGACTGTCTTGGAAACCTCAATGAAAACTTTTAAAGAAAGAAACATTAGAAAATTGCCCATAATTTAAGAGAAGAATTTAAAAGTTGTCAAAATTATTTCATCATATAACATATCTCACGTATTGCAAACAGTGATAAAATTGTCATATTAATAACCAAATCGTCTGAAATATCTGGAAGTATTACATCATTGTACCAGTTATCATGTTGACATTAATTTTTATCGTTATTTTCGTTGTATATTATGACCTCAATAATCATATGTATATAAAAAAAATCTTATTCCAAAAATTACAGTAAATATTATTATTTTTTTTTTGAAATAAATATTGAAATAAAATCAATTGCTTCTAAATTTTTATTAAAAGAGGCCTAGTGAAACGTAATATATTTTCCTTCTATGTATTATTTTTAATTAAATTTCAAAGAGGACTAGTGATTAACGTAATATTATTTTCCTTCAAAATTTGTTTACCTTTGATAACAATTGTATTTTGAAAAAATGGTTTAAGTTATATATATTTTAAAAATATCCGTAGTCAAGTTGTGCATGCTTGCTCGAGTAAGGACAGTTTTATAAGTCATTTTGTCGGTAGATGATTAAAAATTCTTACCAAACATATGAATAAAAAAAAGAGGAACTAGAGTGACTTGTTCACTGACTTGAAGTTATGTCTTTGTTTCCAAATTTCTCCACTTTCTTCTAAAACTAAAAAGCAGCACTCGTAGATAAAATTTTGCCGAGATAATCTCCCAAAGAAGTCCATAATACACTCCACATAAATTTTCTGCCGAAATAACTATCAACCATATATCATATAATTTCTGTTGAACCAAAATACATAGCTATTTTTTCACCGTTTTATAATGGAGTTCTACCAAGTAAATTCAATCAATAAGGCGTAAGTTGTTTCACGATTATGATTGTTTCAATTTAATTTTTGATATCTATTGTAACGTGGCCGTCTTAAATAGTCTCAAGCAACTTATATAATATATAATTTGTCCGATTTTATAAAACAACTAGCCGGCACCCGGAATGCGTTGAAATGCCACTCAAAAAAAGAAACAGTTTGTGTAATTGAAGTGCTTTCGGATGCACAATATTTTAGTTAAATAATTTCGATTTAATTTCACTAACATTGATCGGTATCGATGACATTTGCCGTTTGACGTTTGCTGTTTGTCTTTTGCCGATTGTCTATGGTACGACACACGCGACACCTACTGAAAGTTAATTGTACTTTGCCTATAACCTTTGCGCAGGTGGAAAAATAAGTTATCAAAATTATCGATATGGCAGTGCATAAAATATGAAAAAACATTGATTTTTATATAAAAGACGTAGTGTAAGCTAATTTTGCTATGTCAAAAAACTCCGCGCAAGTGCAAGCAAAACTTTTGTCAAAGTTTGCATTGCCATCTGATGAACTGTATGGCAGCACATAGGGTACGAACAAAAAAACAATCAAATATTGATTTTTATATATTAGTTTAGATATAAATTAAAATAATGATTTGAATCAACTGTAATTTATTAAGATAATTTTATTTAAGCTTCTATCGTGTAAGCTTAAAGTTTATGTTGCTGTCAATAACAGACGTATAGCGACTACTACAGTAAAATTGTATTTTTTACTGTGCGCATTTTATTAGGATTCAAAACAATAAAAGTTTTCATAAATTAACGATGTTGAAACGTTACACCATCACGATTTACTAAGCACGCTTGTCAATAAAATTTAATTTCAAAACGATTCGTAATTTTATGGCTTATATCAAATTCCCTATCCTTGAATTCTGTTTTAACACTACTAAATACATTTAGCTTGAAACATAACTAACAAAGAGACGTGGAAATAATTGTCTTGTGATAGATAATATTACGTGTTCAGCATAATAAAATATATATAAGAATGGGCGGACTCATTGAGATAAGATAGGTATTTATATAACTGTCATTAAGAACTACGTCAATTTCAAATCAATCTAAATCAATTTCAATTTTCAATTTCGGTATCTTCAGGCATTTCTAGTGCACGAATGTATTTGAACTGACCCGGATTGAATTAACCCGGGTCGTTAGTGACACATAATTCATGGAAAAGTGCTATTAAAATTTGATTTTGAAATTTAATTAAGCATCTTCAGTCGAAATTTTAAATTAAATCAATTTCGATTAGATAAACAACTATGAATGTTCGATGACGTAGCTAAATATGTTCATATATCAATAACTAAGTCTGTTTTAAGGAATGATCTTGACCTCAAAATATTTGTTCATTATCGTCATGGATAATGAGGCACTATCATTCCGTAGAATTGATTGAACGACTCGCCACTGAATGCCAGTTGGATTCAGCGCGAATCATTATTTTTTCTTAACTTTTCTGCTATAGATAAGACATTGTTCTATTGCGAAGGTAGAATGGTAACTAGCTATATTTTTTTTAAACTTATTAAATTTATTGAATTATCTGTAAATTCTCATCATTTTTGATACACCGGTTTTTCATGACTTGTTTTTCTTTCTTTGATATAAGTAGCAATGCTTATGTTTAAACGTGACTTGTTCCGACCTTTCCAACAAGAATTGACAGTTAGACCTGTTAGAGCAGGGGTCACCAGACTTTTGAGAGAAATATTATTCATGTCGAAAATTCGTGTTGGAATACAATTAGAATATTTATTTACATGTTCTAATATATATGCTGTTAAAAAATGTACATTCTATTGGAATTTATAATAGAAAATATTTTTTGGGTTCATACGTTGTCGTATGTCATAGGTACCAATTGATGAATTGAAATAAATAGTTGTTAATTCACAAACAAACCATGAAATTTAAAAAAAATATTTTTTCTAATTTGATTTTATTTTTTCAAAAATTAAGAATTTTTGGAGGGCCGGATGAAATGGCTGCGGCCCGCCGAAGATTCTCATCCGGCCTACCCCAAATACTAGATAAGTGTATCCAATTGTAATATTATATATCTAGTAATCCGGCCCCCGAAGTTTTCGAAAAATTCAATCCGGCCCGTTTCTCAAAAAGTGTGGTGACCCCTGCCTTAAAGTGTCAAGTTAGTTAGTCAGAGATAAAGGTGAAATAAAAAGCAGCCGATAACTATACAAATGTAATAATTTATTCGTAGTCATGTACAAAATTTAAGGGATGTTTGTTTATGTGCACTTTGAGGGGGAAACGCATTTCTTGGATTTATTGAGAACGTATCCTTTCTTGCAGAAGCATCCTTCGACGCATTTTAAAGCGCAGACTCTGTCGCCTACTTTGTCTCCGCACTGAGCAGGGCATGCGGATCCGCAATATAAGTATTCTTCCTTAGGATCGGCGCATTCAGTCACTGGAATCAATTAATAATCACAATAAGTATAGCTAGTATAAATTATAATATAGTATGGCAATGACGGCCCTGTAACCAAGCGATCAAAGCTGTTAAGGTAGTCTTCGGGACCACGGGCACAAATTCTTGAATAGAAACATTACTATTCTTATTCTAAACCCACCCAATGAATATTCGATATAACGTATATGTATTTTAATTAAAAAAGAACAGTTGCATGACTAAGCATCTCAAAAATTTGTGTACTAAGCAGTGACGGCTGGTGACGGGGTGCTGGGGGGTGCAAAAGGAGGATTCAACTATTTTTCCGTACTACGGAAGAGAAACAGTTGGTATTGCGAACATCTGAATTGAAAGTCCATGCTATAGAAGTGTTTTTAAAAATCCAATGAATAGGAAAGAACTCTTGCAAAAATGGTTGAATCTTCCTTTGCAACCCCCAACACCCCGTCACCAGCCGTCACTGGTACTAAGTCTGAGTATTTTACAATTATAAAGACCGGTTTTGTTCATTGCGTATATTAATAACTAATCCTATGGACAAACTATTGTCTAGTTACATAATAAACGGAAGTGGAAAATGACGAAACACTATATTCACCTTTCGACTATTATTCGCTTACACAATATTCGTTTTTTTTCAACCTTAAACTAAACTTCAGTAAGTAATGCGTATTAAAACGAACATTTAATTCAGTGTTCGCCAAACGGTCGCTCGCGAAATATAAAATTGGAAAATTCATGCTTCTTACATGGACTGCTGCATGTGGTCTACGCACGCGTTGCAAAACCTTCTGATTTATTCGTGTACCCACCAGACAGAAAAAAAAATTGTTTCCAAAAACACTTCAATAAACAGAACTTTCTTTGAGTGGCATTACATCGCATGTCGGGTACTCGCTAGTTTTGTTTATAAATACGTAATTAAAGTCTAATTTTATTTAAGTAATATAACAATAATATGTATGGTACAATAAAGACCACGATATATTTAAAAAAAATATGTTTATTCTTTACAATAAGCAATTAATACTAGTTACTTCCGTGAAAATTTGTGTCAACTGAAGGTCAAATATTTGATTATCCGACACTATAATTATTAGAAGGAAGCATATGTTGATAAAAAATACAGAACACAGTTATAATTTTTTGATCAACTATTGTTTGCGATGAATGAAATCGGTCCTGATATTTGTAAAACTATGTGCGATCGAAAGAATTGATGACGTATTTTAATAAGTTTTCTGTCAATGTATTGAATATATACTGACCTCTGGTAGTGGCTGGCTTTCCGGCGGAAACATTGTCGATGAAGAAGAAGTTCATCACCATGAAGACGAAGAAGACGAGGAAGAGGAACTTCATTTTGACTAAAATAAAGAAAATCGAAAATTAGTTACGTTATATTAATTGAAAATCATTACGCATTTTGAAACTCAAACTCAAATCAGATTTTATTAATAACGGAACAAAACATTGAGGTTTTTTATTGGATAATTAAATCGACTCTAAACTCCGAACATCGAAAATAAAATGGTAGCCACGATTTTGTATCACAATTGAAATTTACCCGACGAACTATTGTTTTCAGTTGGTTATGCTCACGATAAGCGAAACTGGTACTGATATAGATAAAAACAATGTGAGTTGAGTATCAAAAACGTGTTATTATTTATATATTGTTTATATTTTAAAAGCGACCGTCAATTGAGTAAAACACGGTTCTACGCAAAATATTACGTAATATAAAAAGTTTTTTTGGGAGATAAATAAAAAGTGTGAATTTTTGAAAATATCAATCGTTCAAAGGAGGAGTAAAGCTTTTGTTCTAAAATAATCAATTACATTTAAGCAAAAGATGATTCTTTTTATTGCGTTAAGCTAAAAAAAGAACTGAAATTATAAAATGTGTTACTTATTGTCTTTAGATGAATACAATTATTTTATGAGAATAACACAAACTAAATTAAATTAGCAAAAATAATAATTAATTACAACGTACGAGGTTAATAATTTGTAGAATTGAGTTAATAAATAATTGGAAGCACAGAATAAACTGACAAAATAATCTGGTGCGATGTTCTTATATAGACTGTCTCGATAAATTACGTAGTCATCACAAATATTGTTTTCCGTGTAGCTTATCTTAGTTATTTTATGCTGATATGTAAACAATTTAATGAAGAAAAATCTGTATCGATTAACGTATGATTTCTTCAACTCTGACTTGGTCAAGATATGTGTTTCTGCTCGGTGGAACTAGAGCGTGTAATATCTATGCTCTAATTTTATTATCAATCTAAGAATTTGTATCAATTTTTGATTATAATGTTATACAAAAAAATGTTTGGCCTTCAGTTTAGACTAATTTAAATGAAAACAGAATAATAGATTCTAGCGTTCTAAGAAAACTAAACAGAAAAAAATACATCCGTTTTGGCCGGAGTTGTTGGAGTCGTCGCGGCGATTTGGCCCATTTTCAACTTTTGGCCGAATTGGTTGGGTTGATATTTAATTGAATACACATACATAAATAGGAAATTTAGAGTAAAAAAAGTGACGATATTAAACTTTTGGTCAATGTTGGAGTCGGAGTTGTGGATTTTATTTTTGGATATAATATGTCAAATTTGGCTATAGGCCGAATTGGTAGGGTTGATATTTAATTGACTACAAAAATAGGAAAATATGGCAAACAAAAGTGACGATATAAAACTTTTATAGTCGGAGTTGTGTTTTTGATCAATGTTGGAGCCAGAGTCGTTGTTTTGGTAAATGCTGGAGTCGGTGTCGAACTTTTTTTTACCGACTCCACAGCCCTGATAATAAGTGATCCGCTAACCACTAGTCATATCCATTCTATCCCTAGTTTTTCAGCAACTCATTAAGTTCATCGTAGAAAGTTTTTGCAGAGATAATCATCATTAGGAGTTCATGTGCTCCATATTGGGAACGGAAATTGTGGTGGACAAGTTACTGAAGCTTAATTTTGAGAAAAACAAACATTTTAACTTCTATGTCGAGTGTAGGTCGACATCTTATAGGTAACGCGCAACCTATATGTTGGAAATTATTTTTTAATTGAGAAACTCGTTTACATCAAATTATCGCTAATTTAAATTTAAATAGCAATTTAACTTAATGAACTGTTTACCACGCGTCAGTTCATGTACATCCGTGCATTTTGTCTGAAGATGCCGATAGGCGAACCCCGAATCGTTAGCGACAAAGCTCATGGAAAAGTACAAAATTCAAAACAATTCAAATTTGATATTGTAATTCCATTAAGCACCCTCAGTTGGAATCCTTAATTACAGTATTAAATGTTTCGATTTCCGTTAATTATGCTCGAAAGACTAAAGAGTGTGCGTATGATTTAAAATATCAAACCATTTGGTATGTAGATTTGTTTGCATTAAGCATTTACAAATATTTAAATGAATATGATATATTTGGGTGAACAAGTTGATTTCTCCCACCACCCTTCCGTTATGTGTGCGCAGCCGTTTTTCACAGCCTCCTTCCATAACGCTATACGATCAAGAAAAGAAACGAATTTACTCTTCACTTACTTGGCCCGAGACAGAGTTGCACGGGACTGATCTTTTAACCATGCACTAAGGTGCTTAAGGAGAAGAAAAATTGAAAGGAAAAAAGAGAAGAAAATGTGACTTGCTCAGCCACTTTGTTAGAGTGATATTAAGTATCCTATGTATCTGTATACTCAGAATCCGTGGAGTTTAATCTACTTCGCGTTGAATCTGAAGAGGAATCGAGATTATCCCGTTCCCCATATGATGTTGCAAATTTATCGAATGCCTCGAAATTGGCCTTGGTTGAGATCAAGTTAGCGTGGCATATTGGGCCCGTATGAGGACCGACCGCAGCAAACAGAAATGATATGAATATGAATATGATAACCTAAAAGCAGGAAATTCAATAAATATTTTCCTAAAACAATGATTCCTTACAAACGTTGAGCAATGAAACCTCTGGTAATCAGGGCTAGGAAGTCGTGGAGTTGCGGTTTTTATGCTGGAGTCGCACTCTTCGCCATCTTTAGGCCGGAGTCGCAGTACTCGTAGTTAGAGTGATGACAAACATTTGAATAGTTTGAACTTATTATTTATGCATATTAAATGTAAAATTTGGATAGTGGCCAGATTGTTTGGTTGATATTTAATTTAATACACATAAATAGGAAAGGTAGGAAAAAACATGACAATTTGTTTCCTACCTTTTCTAATTATGTGTATTTAAGTCGAGCTGTGTCGTAAGTCGAGTCATGTTTTTAGTTAATACTAGAGGCGGAGTTTTTTTTTTCAACGAATCCACAAGCCCTGATTATAATAGATGTTAACTGAATTGTAATTTTTCTCAATTTCCTCAAGTACTAATGTAAATATTCAGTATAACAACAATTGTTCAACAATATTGAAAGAGTATTAAACAATGAATAGAGACACGTGTTTTTAGCACTTTGCAATATATGCGAAATAGATGCTAAAATTCGGAATTGATGCTAATAAATGCGAATTTCGTACAATATGCAAATATATGCTAAAATCACAAATAATTACAAAATTTGCTTGTTTCTTAAACGAAAATTTACTATCCTACATATAAAATGATAGATTTTGTATAAATATCGTATATGGACATACTTTGCATCGTTATGTTCATATTTTTATACCGACAACATTGCCCATAACGCGCATTGTCGTTGCATGTACGTCAGATTGATCTCGTTATTGACGTTGTTTTCGTCTGACATTTTGATTCCATCTGTATTATTAAGTTTTTCCATTGGTAAGTACATATAATATTTATTAAATATCTATTACTTAATTCGAATTATTTGCTTATTTTTAAAATAAAATATGTATATTTTTTTAGTCTTTAAAAATCATGGCGCGTACAAAAATATCTATACGCGAAAGAGCAAATGCATTCAAAGCCTTTTACATTGTAAATCCTTTTTTTTCTATAATATAGAATAAACAAACAATGTAATTTACCCTTTTATGTATATTTGTTAATATTTTATATTAATAAATTGTTAAAATGAATTGTAATTGATAATTATTTGATATTTGTGTTTTATAAAAATATATGCTAAATAGATGCTAAAACTCGAAAATCTAGAATTATAAATGCAACAAAATGCGAAAATTGAAAAAAAAAGATGCTTAAAACACGGGTCTCTAACAATGACCCATCCTTAGTGTCGATGGTGGGATGTCCACAGAGCTATCAACAATATTATTTGAACAAAACTTTTTTACCTTAGAAGAAATACTTCACTAAATGAACAAGTGACTTATTTTCAATGAAGCGAAGAAAGTATTTTAAAATGAATATGATATTATATACACAACTATCATCATTGTAAGCAGAAGCTGATTCTCTTGCCAAGGCTTACTTGTAATTTGATTCTGGAAAGGGAATGGAAAGGAAAAAGGTAAAATAAAATTCTTTGAGAACTCTCAAAACGTAACAATTTATTTACATATACTTATATTTATGCACACTTTCCAGGCAAAACGCATTTCTTTGATTTGTTAAGCACGTATCCTTTCTTGCAGAAGCATCCTTCGGTGCATTTTACTGCACATACTCTGTCTCCGATCTTGTCTCCGCATTGTGCTGGGCAAGCACTGCCGCAATACAAGTAAACTTCGTTAGGGTCAACACAGTCTGTCACTGAAATTGATAAAAGAGAAAATTAGTAAATGTTCTCCCTGGCAGCGTGATTCGTGATATTATGCAATAAACGAAGAAAAAATTACTCGACAAATATGAATTGGCAGTTACCCGGCTTGTGAGTATCAATATTATATCGAAGAGAGCCATTAAAAAGACCCAGTTGTGAAATGCCAATAAAACAAAAATTGGAACACGTTCAAAAAATAGCTATCTATTTAATATATAGTAGACTAGCTGTACCCTGCGCGCGTTGCAACATACGCCAGCAACTAAAATAAATTTGAAGGAGCATTACACAAATATGCAATTTAATTTTCATGTATTCAATACTCGAGAAATTTGTAAAAATTCGATATCAATTTTTGGGGGAAAGGGGTTGTTTGCCGTATGGAGGGGGTATGCCAGAAACCTTCGAAGGAGAAAAAAATTCGCAACGCTTAAAAAAAGGTTTGGTTAAGGGGGGGGTTGGTAGGCCAGAAACCGTACTCAATAAATTTGTAAAGTTTCACATCGATCGGTCGAGCGGTTTAGTAGTCCATAGCGGACATACATACAGACATTAATTTATATATATATAGATAGATAACTGTTATATAAATATCGTAAAACTTAAATACATTGAAACTTTTCCACCGCATTTTCTTGTTAGAATTCTGTTATTGTAATGGAATTCTAGCAAGAAAATGCCAAATTCAATCTTTAATACCTAGTTAGAAAGTATATTTTATCAACCAATGTGGAGAGCACGTACTCACGGTGGGGTTTATTTTATCATTAGAATTACTTGGTTTTTCTCTATTTTTGGAAGAATATGGATAGAAAGGTAACGACGAGGATAGAACTAGCGATTGGCTAATCGTCCTAGCTAAGTCTCAGTTTTAGGATCAGGTGGGTGTGAGAGGCAATTTAAACAACACCGATGCCTTCGAAAAGAGAGCCGTTATTCGATTGTTGCAAGTGAGAATTGAATCCGTGCGTTCCGCGGCCGAAGCCAATGACGTTGTCACTCGACCACCGAGACGACATATAGTAAAAAAATATAATTTAGCTTGGAAAACAGAATCATAGTTGGTCCACCCTAATTATGAAGCATACCCTAAAATAATATATCAAAACTAATTGTGCTACTTTCAAGTATTTAGCAATGCTCAGTACCAGTTTCATCGCGTGTATTATTAACAGATGATATTGAAAATTCATTCTTTAATTTAATTGTAAATTTTAGAGAAAAATAAAATCGAATTTAGTAATAGTTTGGTACAATTTTCCTTAGTTTCAAGATGCAAATACTAATTATTTCTTTAAGAATTTGAGTCAACTATTTGAATATACTACATAATTTTTATTAGAAGTCATTCTAGAATCTAGAATAATCTAGATCAACTAATGTTCGCTATGAACGAAACAAGCCCTGATGATTATAAAAAGATCACATTTCGTATTTTTGTAATATTTTCAATGTATTATTTATATTATTTACTGACCTCTGGTAGTGGCTGGCTTTCCAGCGGAAACATTGTCGATGAAGAAGAAGTTCATCACCATAAAGATGAAGAAGACGAAGAAGAGGAACTTCATTTTGACTGAAATATTAAAAATCATATATTATTATTTTGATAAATATTTTTATGCTTCATGTGCTAAAACAATTGTTTTATAAAAAAAAATGCTTGAATATGAAAATAATATTGCTTCGTTCGGTGTATTTAATAATTAGTTAACACTTGTACAACGGTTTATATCATTAAAAAATATGTGGAAAAAACTATTGAACTGTAATGAATTATAAAGTTTATTTTTATTATTTTATTAGTGAAAAAGAAATGTATTCAATTCAACCACCAAGGGACAAGGGTGTCTCACGTCGCCATCTTAAAAAACGTCATGTACACGGCTTAAGTCAAACGAATTGCTGTATATATCGTTTTTTATGAAATAAAATCGGTCCAACTGCGCCAATTTAATTTTGACAAATTTAAAAATAGAATTTTCTGTATATAATAATAAATGACATATTTTATTTTAATGTTTATTTAATGATGCGCGTTGACAATAATTGACCTCACAAGCCTACCATAGCAGCAAATGGTTTAAATCTAAATTTCAAAAAGCAGTTTATATTCCCTACAAATCATATAGTAGTATTGATTAGTAAAATAAAGAACATAGTCAAGTACACCACTGATGTGATAAGTAAAATCCGTATTATCTTTTGTTATATAATATTATTATCAAGAATAAAAGGAACAAACAATAATCACATAAAATAATGAATTAAAACATACAATTTAAAGTGTTTGTAAACTGGAGTAAATAAATTAACGAAAGCACAAAACAAACTGACAAAACAATTAGGAGCGATGCTCTTTTATAGACTCTATCAATAAATTGCGTAGTTATTTAAATTATTGTTTTAAGTTTGCCTTATCTGCTTTATTAAATGTTGTAATTATTTAAAAGTGTAGAGCAGACATAAAATAATTAATGATTTTAATTATACGGAAAAATTGCTTCAATTGATACGATCATTGTTTCTCAAACTGGTGGCTTTCGAGGTGCTGGGAAATACATGGAAATAAAATGATAAAACACTAAATTATTTTTCCCCTTATCCTATTCTCCTTTGGTATGTAAATTTTTTTGCATCAGCATTTACAGATATTAAAATAAATATGGTAACCCAAAAGAAGACGAATCAACAAATATTTTAATATAACAACGATTTCTTGAGAATTAATGAAACCTATTGTAATCATTAATCACTTATAAAAGATGCACTGAATTACAATCTTCCTCCATTTCCTCAAATACTAATGTCATACGGAAAGAAAAATAACAATGTATTTTAATTCTACATAAATTATTTTTAAATATTTGTTGATAGCTATTTCGGCTTACGCCTTCGTCAGAACTATGTTTAAAACGTGTATTAGGGATAGCTTATATACCCTTTGCTAGACAGGGTGCCTCCTACATAATCTCTTTCTGTTGAAACCATACCGACGTCACATGAAAGAATTTAAATAGGTTTGATTTATTGGTCTTAAGTAATGGTGGGAAACAATAATTTGAGTATTTTTTGGGGTCGTGTGAAAGCTTGCCCAAAATCTGCAATTTCTAAGTGCATCTATTTTAAATTGTTTTAGGTTTATTGTTTGTTAATGGTTTTAACAGAGGTGAGCTATTAATTGTGATTTGATCGTTAAGAATTTCATTGGACTGATTATACCTATTAATTTCAAGCTGTTCCAATGCATTCAGTTTGAGGCCCTTATTGCAGGAATGTAAACGAATCGGGACCGAATTCGGATTATGTGCTAATTCTATAAGGTGATTTGCATATTGTGAATCAGTTTTTCCATTGTTAAAGGATCTAACATGCTCGTTAGCTCGAATTGAAATTTTTCTACCGGTCTGTCCTACATATACTAAATCACATGTACCGCAAGTCATCTTATATATACCGCTTCTATCAAGTTTATTAATCCTGTCTTTACTATTTTTAAGATGTGTACCTAAGTTATTATTAACTTTAAATGCTACATTTACTGAATTTTTAATCTCGTGGTGAATTTTTTTCACTAATACTCCCTAAGTAGTTAATTGATTTAAAGAAGCGGTTTTCTTGTATTAAGTTAGGGTAAATAAGTTTTCAGCTAGTTTTAAACGTTTTTTATATAGTAAGTTTGTTATCACCTTTTTTTCTCATAGCCATTATTACGCGCAATTTGTTCTATAGTATGTAATTCGTTATAATAATCTATCTGATTCATCGGTACAGCCAGTAATCTGTGTATCATTGCATTGTATGCAGATAGTTTAATTTGCCAAGGGTGAAGTGATTTGGAATGAATAGTAGTATCACAGAAGGTTGGTTTTCTAAAGATTTTAAATTTATGTTGATTTTCTATTCTAGTGATGGTTAAATCTAGAAAGTTAATGCAGTGGTCTACCTCTATCTCTAGTGTAAATTTAATTTTTTCGTGTATCAAGTTAGCCTTGTTTAGAAATATATCTAACTGCCTATCCGTGCCTTGCCAACAAATTATAATATCATCTACATAGCGGTAGTAATACACGATATTTTTGTTATCTATTTCTAAAATTTTGTGTTCTAAATTATCCATAAAAATTTCAGCGAGCAATGGGCTTAGCGGCGATCCCATCGGTAATCCGTCGTTTTGTTGATAGTATACCGAGTTAAATAAAAAATAATTAGTCTCGGTGCACACTTGTATGAGAGAGTAAAGCTCTTCAGATTCGAAAAGGATTTAGTTTTGATTTTTCTAATAAATCGTGGATTATTTCAAGACATTCTTTTACGGGAATGTTCGTAGAAATAGGCTCGTAACGTCTAGTGAGATTAATTTACTGTTCGTGGGCAGTTTACGTCTTTGATTTTAGCTATTAGATCTAAAGAGTTT